>MU188052.1:0-65639 GCA_016904865.1 Pissodes strobi | reverse complement strand
ATAAATACCATGAATGCCATTGCCATTCTATGGCAATTACCTTACCGCGCCAAATTCTGATGGTCGTTCTTGACAGAATGGTGAACTCTAATTAAATGTTTTATTTTAGACATCATTGACCGGTATATACCGAAACGAGCTACTAGACCCTATAATCGAAAACATCCTGACCATGGTGATGAGACTGTTCGCGATGTGGAACAACTACGAGCCCGAATGTAGCAGCAAATGCATCCTAAACCCCGTCTTTCTCTATATGACTAATTATTTGATACACGACGTCGACAAGAGCGACGGATTTACGTTGGAAGGATGCAGTTGCATCAACGTAAGTAAAAATTTAAAAGTGTATGAAAGTCACTTTTTTTATTATTATTATTATTATTATTATTATTATAACCGGGAGCGGGTTATGAATTCACGGGCCCCTAGGTCACCAATTGATGTCGAAACTATCGACTAAGGGCCCCTTTGGCCAGTATAACTATTATGCCCAATGTGATCATCCCGTGATTATGACTAACATTGACGATCGGTCAATGCTATCTTCGCGGATTTTTCTAAGGCGTTCGATGTGGTCAACGCTGAGGTCCTAATAACTAAGAGGCTTTAAAGTAAACTTGCCAAAATCATTAAGACACACATGAATTTAACGTGTTTTCTTTTGAAGCTTTACTCTAGTTTTGCTTCGTTATAGTTCAGTCCCCCCTTTAGGTATTTGTTTCTCTCTTCTGCACTGGGAAACAAACTGATCCACGAAATACTGATGACTGATGAGCCAATTTTAATGCTTTCAGTCGATAACACGAATAATGGCGAATGCGCAAGCCAATTAGAACTCTGTTGGAAAAGTATTATTTTTAGTATTTTCATCCGAATAATATTGTCAGTATATCAACGAATTAACGCAAATAATATAATTATGTCAATTATTATTTTTTTAATTTCAGCAATTGATAGACACTTTTGCCTTGGAGGCGGGATTGGATGAAGAATACGATTTAAACGATATATACAAAACTGCCAATGGTCTTCTGGAAAATATGTTGAGCGATGGCTTTAGACAGAAGCTGGAAGATATTTTGTTTTAATGGGTGTTTCTCCATTGTTTACAACTGTTTATAAAATTACAGAAGTTGAAACCCTGGATCGACGAAATCGAACCTTGGAGATACCTACTAAAGTCATGCATGTTATTTATTGTTGGAAACAAAACTCATAACTTTAGTGATATTTTTAAAAACTTACATAAAAATAAAATTAAATCGCTTGATAAATAACAAAATAATAATAGTTTAATAATATAAAATTATTTATTTATTCATTTACGGGCCTTATCCATTGTAATCACAATTAATGTTTAAAGTACTCCTCAGTTCAAGTTAAACCAACATCACACTACACCTACACACAAAAAATTTAGAAAGTTTATGTAAAATCTGTTATATCACACTTCGAATTGTCTTACTTCAAATTGTCTTATGAGATCATCGCAGCAGACACACAAAACGATTGTAACTAATGAGTATTGAAGAAGTCCAGGATATTTAATTGGTTTGCCAATTTTATCACTCTAGGAATAAAAGAGTTAGACCCAAAATTGGTTCTATACAAGGGCAGATGAAATGTATTTGCAGAACTGGTGTTTCTTCCAGGAACCGCCAAACTTATTATTAAAGAAGTGATGGACAGTCAACGAGAATTTATTGTTTTAAACATCATCTTCAAGTCCTCTGATCTCTTCTTGACTTTAAAGGGTCACTTAAAAATCTTTCATGAAGTACATCATAATTGTAATTAAAATTATCTCGGAGATCTATATTTGCTTTGAAAGAGATACATCTCAAGAACTTTCTCTGGACTTGATCCAATTTATGTATGTGACATGCATAGGAAGAATTCCACACCGAAGAACAAGACTCCAAAAGACTAGGGAGCAGTAGAGTAAGCGGGTGGCACTGACATTCGTAAAGTCAGTAGTACACCTTCTGATAAAACCGAGTGTCCTCAGGGCTTTGGAAAATATCTAATTGATGTTTGGAACAAATAAGAGTGCAGAGTCAACCAAAATTCCAAGATCTTTAATGGAAGATACTGGAGGTATTAATCTCATAATTAAATTGAACTGGGTTACGACCCCTGGTGAAACATATGCTGTAGCATTTTTAGCGTTAAAGTCCATGCCACTTGTCATACACCATGCTTGCAGTCTATCCAAGTCAGATCGAATCTTAAAACAGTCCCTCATTGAGGAAACAGTGAGGTTATACTTCAAGTCATTTTGAGTATTTAAAACATGACTGGATGTCGTTGATATAAATATTGAATAAAAGAGGCCCTAAATGAGACTCTTGGGGTACCTCAGATGGATTTTTTATTTCATATGATCTAAAGCTATTTATCCTGACTATTTGACCTGTTAGGAAGATCCAACTCATAAATGCCCCCCGCACACCCAGGACTTCCAGTTTACTCAACAGAACACAATGGTTCACTATGTCGAATGCCTTAGAAAAGTCTGTATAAATTGAATGAACCTCTCCGCCCCTGTCCAAAATGCCCGACAGGTAATTAACATAGGTCAAGTTATTCAATTCAGTGAATCATCCACTGCGTAATCCAAATTGCTCATCAACGATGGTAGGACCAAGTATATGGTAATAATATTCTCAAAAAGCTTCGGCATTGTACTGAGGTTGCACACAGGCCTATAATTACATACAAGAGCCTTACTGCCAGACTTAAACATCGGCGTAAAATAACTGACCTTCCAAAACTCAGGAAACTGACCAGAATCAATGGATGTATTGAATATGATATGAAGGGGTCTAGAGAATATAAAACTACAATATTTTAAAACACCTAGGGGGATTTCATCAAGTCCCGGCCCTTTATTTATGTCAAGCTTACATATTTCTTCATAAATTGGAATTAATATTGATGGTGTAAGAAGATGAGGAAGTGACGGGGTACGCACTATCTGACCATACTGTTCAGAAATACTCTGCAAAGAGGTTTGGAAGATCAGGACCCAACTGGCACTGCCTGTCACCATAAACCATCTGTGAAAGTAAATCATTGTATTTGCGTTTAGCATTTACAAAGTTCCAAAAGTTTTTAATGTTTTTCTATTTTTCTGATTAGTCATCGAGATCTCTGAGTACTCTATTGATAACACAATCCAGACAAAACCTTGCACCCAGAACGTATTCAACCGAAATTCATATCGACGGTTGAAAGGGTAAATGACTAATACGCCACTTTGGCCGAGAATCAGTTATTTATGCCATCGGAATCAGTTTGACTTTTCTGCGTCGATCTATGTATGTTTGATTTCAATCAGCCAGTGTTTTGGCGTATTAAACATTTTAAATTTTGGATGGATCATGAGAAACACAATGTATTAAGCGACTGAGTTTTGGAAGTAATGAACATTTTGGCACCTTATACAACCACAAATCGCACAGATGGTAAATTACTCAATTTAGCTTTCATAAAAACTGACAAATATAAATATTAATCATTTTGCTATACTTATTCTGGTATTCCCCTGGATAATAAAACTATTCGTTGCGACCAAATTATCAAATATTTGGCGTATTAAACAAATCCGTTGTTTCATTATATTATATTTTTTTTAGCATATTTCTCGAAGCAACAGAAGTAGTGCATTTTAAATTCTTATTCTATAGGAATTTACGCAATACTTTTTAATTAATGTTGTTTTCCATCAAAACTAAACAGACAATACGACGCGAGTTAACTTGTATGTTAGAATGTACAACTTTAAAAAAAAAACAAATTTTATTCGACGGAGACCGTTAGTACAATATGGTGGTTATAATAAGAATATTTAATAATGCATTTGACATATATTTATAACATTTCTGTGAGAAGTATAAATGTGCTGAAGCTGCGGTTCTCATGGGAATATCCGTGTTCTAGCGTTCTCATAACTCCTCCACCTTTAGAGGGAGCCTACGGGGTAGTGGTTAGTTCGGGAAACCGACGTTCGTCTGGACCTCTTGGACAGCTATGTCACGGGTAGTTGGGTTCTTCTGAGTCGTATGACAACAAAAATTACGATTATAACTGTAATCAATAAATATATTATTATTGACCAAAAGCTAAATGAAACATAAGGTCCATAGATATCCTTTGTAGATACAGAGTCTAATTCTTGATTTTGGGAATCTAGGGCGCTTTTAAGATGTTTCAATTCGTCTAGGTTTACATTCTTGATTTTTAATGGTTTAAAATTTGCTACACTTTCTCCAAGGTGATAATTTGAAGCTTTAAATTGTAGTTTTGGTAGTTCTACGATTTTGTACATTTTTTTGGGAATTTTGGTAAGTTTTTATTTGTACACTACCGATTTGAACTTCACAGTTTGTGTTTATTTCAATTATGAAAGTTCCATTTAATAGTTTATTTTCGCGATCGTTACCACATTTTTGTTTTGCAATAACAACATTAAGAGAGATAACAATCCACTTATTACTTTCTACTTTTTGAATTTTCATATCGGTGATATGAACAGGTAAAAGTTCACAATTAGAAGAGTCCTTGGAGAAGCTTAATAATTGCACTTCGCAGGGTGCGTCTTCCTTGTTTAATTAGACTGGACTTGTTTCTTGACAAATGTATTCTTCTGGACTGACTTGGAGGCATCCTTCGTCGAATAGCATGTAGTTTTGTTCGTTTAGGGTAAGGTATTTTGATTGGGGTGAGATAAGGAAAAATTAATTATTTTGAATTTACTTTTTCATAGACATGCTTAAGCTTTTCCTTATGCTTTTCGACATAGTCTGAGTAGAACATCTCGGGGATGAATAATTCATGTGGGTCTCTTAAGTTCGTATGCCCAAACGTAAGTTCAAAGGGCGTAAATTTGGTTGTGGAATGAATGGTGTTATTACAAGCGACTACGGCGTATTCCATTATATTGTCTTTGTCATTTGGGTGTGTTTCTAATAATATGCGTAAATGTTCGATAATGCTCGAATGGAATCTTTCGACAATACCATTCGACTCGTGGTGATATGGGGTTGTAAAGTGAATTTTAATTTTGTGTAAGGCTAAAATTTGCTTTACTGTTTCATTATTGAACTCAGAACCATTATCTAAAATAAATCTATCAGGGATGCCAAAGCTGTGAAATATTTTATTAAGGCTTTGCTTATGTGAATTGCTGTTTTTCCCTCTATACGATAGACTTGCGCAAATTTTGTAAATGCATCAACTAGGGTTAGATAATTATGGTTATCAAATGTGAAAATATCTATATATACAATTGCAAAAGGCTTAGATGCCGTTTCGGTTAGTATTAGGGGTGTATAAGGTTTTTGTCTAGCGTATTTCGTACGATTACAAGTTTCACAAGAATTTATGTAATTTGAGACAGCTTCTTTGAGTCCTATCCAGTAATAGTTTCTTTTTAGATATTCGATTGTTTCTGTTATACCTCTTTGGTTTGATTTTCCCTCATGATGGTTTTTTATAAGCATAATTTGTTCTTCGTGGTCTTTGATTGTATTATTTAGCTTTGTACATTTGAGAAGTTTGGGACCACGTTCTGAGAATTTTTCAAGATATACTTTATTAATATATAGTTTTTCAGTGTGAAAATACATACAATATGTTTTTCCTGAGGTTGTATATTCACATAAAAATTCAAAAACTAAAATTTCATTGTTTTCTGGAATTTTTAAAGTAATTATTTTGTGATGTTGATAGTTTTCTTGTTCTACTTTTGATTTTTGGTGAGGCCATGGAAAGACTAAAATTTGGTTAACTTTGTTATTAATCATTTCGTCTAAGATTTTTATTCCATTATTTGTAGTTTCGTTAAAAGTCGAGTGTTGCGTGTCACAATATGATTGATCTCTTTCTTTTAGTGTAATATCGGATATTATTTTAAGTTTTTCAGAATTTTGGCTAGAAGAGGGTATGTTATTAGTATTTGAATATTCGTTAGTATCTAATACCGTTTCTGCCATATGTCTTAAGGTTTCTAGAGCCACGTAGTCAATGTCTCCAGGGTTAACGATGAGGGATTCATTTTCTAGTATGTTAATTTGTACGCGTGATAAGGCATCGGCATCAGTATTAGTTTTCCCGGCTTTATAAATTATATCATAGTCAAATTCTTCTAATTTAAGTCGCCATCTAATAAGCTTAGAATATGGTTCTCATAAGTTAAAAAGCCAGACTAGTGGGCGGTGGTCGGTGAAAATTGTAAATTTTCTTCCGAAAAGATACGGCCTAAAATACTTACAAGCCCAAACAATTGCCAATAATTCCTTTTGTATTGTACTGTAATTTTGCTCCGATTCATTTAAAGTTCGAGAGACGAATGCTATTGGTCTGTCTGATCCTATAGGTCCTTGTGATAGTACAGCGCCAAGGGCGATATTCGACGCGTCCGTGGTTAATATGAACTTTTCAGAGAAATCTGGGTATTTTAAAATAGGATAGTTCATTAATAAATCTTTACACGTATTAAAAGCTAGAATGTAATTGTCCTCAATTTTTATGCTTGCGTTCTTTTTTAAACATAAGGTCAAGGATTTGGTAATTTTCGCGAAGTCTTTTATAAATTTGCGGTAATAACCGATTAATCCGAGAAAGCTTTTAATCTCTTTTTGTGTTTTTGGGATTGGAAAGTGTTTTATTGCATAAAGTTTGTCCGGATTGGGTTTAACTCCTTCAGGGGTTATAACGTGACCCAAGTATGCGACTTCCTTTCGTAAGAATTCACACTTGTCCAATTGCATTTTTAAATTAGCTTTTCTAAGACGTTCGAATATAGTTTTTAAGTGTGTTAAATGTTCTTGTAGAGATGTTGAAAAGATAACAATATCGTCAAGGTATACTGCGCATATTTCATTTTGTAAGCCACGCAATACATTATCCATAACGCGCAGTGGCGGCTCGTGGGTCTATAAATTGGGAGGGCGCAGAGGTAGAACGGTAGGCCAAGGCCCTCTGCAAGTGCCGCCGCCCAATTTTCACCCAAAAGTCGTTAAAATCGTTAAAAAACATAAAGGTCGTGGGGTCCCTTGTGACCAATAAGTTTATATTTTAGAATAAGAAGAATTTAGGGAAAACGAATAAAAAACATAAACATGACGATAATGTTGTATGTAATTGTAATTAGCATATAGTTATTTCGTTTTTAAATATAAATATAGAAAATATTTTAATAGTTTCCTACTAAATTTTTAATAACTAACAACAAACACGACCAACAGAATTAACAGCATCCTTCCCCGCTTGACCGCCTGTTATTAATTATATAGGTAAGTCCTAAAAACGCAAACGTAAATCGAACCGAATATGGAACTACTTGTTTGACCCAAAATACCCAAATAAAGTGCATTCTTTATTTTTTTACCGCCCGTCGCACACAGGCGAATTTTACCTAAAAGCTGGCCAAAATTCCATTTTATCAACTTAGGAACTTCCAGGTAAAACCCATTAGGTTTTATTAGGGTATGACCAAGTAGTCATAAACCACCACTCAAATATAAATTTTATTAGCCTGACCTAAAATACGTTAGTACGAAGTAGACCTTTGTAGTGAATGGTCTTATTTATTGTAAGTGCATCTAAACATATCGAGTTTAATTTTGTGTTCTTCGTTTAGTTTTGTGTAAACTCCGAAAAGATATCATGGAGCCTATTGCTGGTGGTAAGTAAATTTACAATTGTGCTTAAGTTTTAATCTCTTTTTAGTATTTTGTGTGTGTAGTCTTCAAAATCAACCAGAAATATATTTTTTATAATTTTACTCAGGTTATATAAAAAAAAGTCCAAGTTGGACCAAGACGAAATATTTTTTTTCTATTACTGAAAACACTTCTTTGTAAGACCCAACAAGAAAGAATTGCGAAACTTTGCGATAACTCTTGATTTTTTTACTTTTGAATCATCGTATCACTGTTGATTTTGTTAATTTATTGTTAGAACTTCAATTCGCGTCGGAGCGGTCGGGGTACTCAATGTTTAATGTAATAAATTGACATTTTTTTAAATTAAGAAAAACTGTTTTAGACTTTTTGAGGCGAAATTTTAAAATAATAATAATAATAATTATAATAATTTAAAATAAGGATGTAAAATAATAAAATGGTTGATTTCTAATGAAACCGTTTGGATTACAGGTTCTTCAGCGGAATCCATTTTAATAAAAAGGAATCAGCTCGCAGATTGGTTGAAATTATTTCATATTTCATGATTCCAATTGGGCAACTTGGGGAAGAAGCCCAGGAATCAAGAAATAAGGATATTAAAAGATTTAGAGAATTCCATTCTCGCAAATTTTCAAGGGAGCAAAATATGAAAGACATATTGAATAATCTTTTAGTATCATCAGATCCTCTAATATCTAGTATGAAAAAAATATCTGTAAGGAAACTTAAATAGTATCCTTTACAAGTTTTGGCATTTTTTGACGAAACCCTAATCGGAGAAAAGAATGATAGTGATATAGATATTAGTGGGGACGAAGACGATGAATAAAAATTTTAATATTGTTTATTTAATTTTTGTATATATTGTATTATGTAAATTATAGTAAATTATATGTAAAATATAGGACATTTTTCTTTAAATATTCAACTTTTTTTTTATTTCTCCGTTAATGACTACAATCCTACCCAATTCTCACTGACAAGCGCGCTTTGGCTGTTAGATACACATATTTTTTATTGTCTACTCTAATTAAGAGCTTTAAGAACACTTCAGTACATTTTTGTATCAAATTGATAATCAAAATATTTTTGGCCAGCTTTTAGGTAAATTTCGCCAGTGTGCGTCGGCCAGCATCGACAATTTGTCCAATAATAGGAAGCAGACAACCTGTCTAAAAATAGCATGTGTAGCATAAATACCGAAAACATGATTAATTTATTGACCTATTTTTTAGATATTACCACGTTAATGAATTCCTCATAATTTAGAGGTCTGTTTTTTAAAATATATACCACTGATAAATTCATTTTAACAAAATAATTTGCCGTAACTTTCTATTAAACAAACACTAAACAACAATAAAATGGTTCAAAGTACGTATTCGGAATTACTTACTTCAGTTTAACATCGTCAATCGTCACTATATTATTTCTCTAATCGCAAAATGTCAATCAAAACTCTAGTCAAAACAAACGCGACAAGTGGTAAAAATCACAGATCAAAGGAAAGCCGTCAAGGGGACGCAACAAGAATGTGTACGAATCGGCCATTCCAGGTGGCGGTGAAACCAGCCGTTGCCATAGCAACCTCGTAAACAAAATAGAATACAACGTGCTTTATGACAGTCTGTGACGTAAAATCAGGACACGTGAACCTGGGCGAATGTTAGTAAATTGCTCTAGTACTTTAGTAGATAATGGTAATGCTAAATATGCTGAAAAATTTACAAATAATTATTAATATTATCATTGGCATAATAGGAATAGGTGTCTAATATTTTATAATTTTTTGTGGAATTTTTGGGGGGCACGTGCTCCTGTGCCCCACGGCAGGGGCCGCCACTGATAACGCGTTGGAATGTAGAAGGTACGTTTTTAAGCCCAAATGGCATTCTTTTATATTCATAATGACCGTTTTCGGTCGAAAAGGCAGTTTTTTGTACATCATCGGGATGCATTTCTATTTGATGAAACCCGTTTGTAAGATCTAGTGTACTAAAATATTGACTTTTACCTAGTTTGTCTAACATATCATTAATATTTGGTAATTGATATTTATCATTAATTGTTTTCTCGTTAAGTTTCCTATAATCGCAGGCTAATCTCCATTTACGCTTACCTGAGGCATCGATTTTTTTCGGCACTACCCAAATGGGTGATGACCAAGGTGAACAAGAATTTTGGATAATTCCTTGATCAAGCATTTTTTGAATTTGAGTTTTTACTTCTTTTCTATGAATTTCTGGATACCTGTATGTTTTCGTAAAAATTGGAGTTTCGTCTGTCAGTTTGATTTTATGTCTAACTTCATTAGCAAAAGTTAATGGAATTTTATCAGAATAGAATATATCGCGATATTCAAGACAAAGTTTTCTAATTGCGTTTTTCTCTTCAGTATTACAGTGATCTAGTCGAATGTTTTTTAAATTTGACTTTAGAATATTGTCACGAGTAGCTTAGAGGGTAGCGTGATTTATTTAAAGAATAACTTCTCAGAGAAGAGCCTCGTCGCGATTAGTACAATGACGGGGCCTCAATGCTTCCTTTAATCTACCACTGGATGTTCTACTCATGAGGACACGCCTTGTTTAGCGTGCCGGGGGGGTAACTGAGATAGACCGGGATCGCGTTACGCGGGGTAAGAAGAGATGATAAAATAAGCACGTTTAGTTCATAACAATAACAATGTATTAACTATAAAACTTTGACAATAATTATTGGTCAGAAAAAATGAGATTCTATTATACCCGATTACTACGGTGCGCATGTTTTCTCGATTTGAGGTACTGTTTATAGGTCTTTGTTTACTGTCTTATAATTTATAGTTTTTCTTAAGGGTTGGCTTTTATTTAAGAGCACTAAGAGATTTCACTAAACTTTTTAACTGACTATTTAGACACTTGTCTTTCTCAACACTCTGACAAACTTCTTGTCAAGACTTTACTATGGAGGTTGTGCAACCCCTGGTCCTAGCAGTCGTCAAGTGACTAACCGGTACCAGGTTGGGTAGGAAAGGAATGGAACCTAAAGCAGTCGTATGACTAACTTTAGGAGCGGATAGAACCCAGAAGGCAGTCGTCAAGTGACTAACCTTGGGAGCTAGAGGTGAGACTAAAGTCTGAAGAACTTATGGTTCGTTAGCGTATTTATACTAAAAAAGTGATGATCATGGCATGCTTAAGGTTGAAAGTCGCTCCCGTTGATTGCTCGCGTTGTTTATAGTTTGCCTTTAATGTTTATAAAACAATCTTCAAGTTCAAGCTCAAACTTGCGACAGGGTGATATTTGTTTAGTAGCTTATGCATTTTAGTAGATTACAATATTATCTAGATTTGTATTAATAACTTCTTCGGTTTCCATTTTTTCTATAAAGTTTACTTCAGAGATGTTTAAAGTTTCGATATCATAGGGTGTATGTAGTTTTATTTCTACTTCACGTTCGTCAGAAATAGTAACGGTGGTAAAAGCGCAAAAGTTTTTTACGTTTACTACAGCGCGAGGTGACTCTACGTTCTTAGCAAAAATTAAATGATCGATTAGACGTATCCCGTCTTTTATGTTTACTGGGATTTTACAAACTTTTTCCGTTCTAGGTGGAACAATTATAATATGGTTATTTAATTTTAAATCATTTTTAAATTCGGTATATTCTTCAGGATCATATATAATTTTTATTATGGCGTTTGGCGTACGCGTACTGAATATTTTTCTATCAATATTAATTGAGGCTTTTATTTGCTTTAAAAATTCTGTATCGATTAATCCGTCGTAATTTTCACTGAATTTAAAAAGGTAAAATTTATGTGTTTCATTTACATTAAACATTTTAAAAATAGGTAACAAAACTGCTTCATTGTCATATGAAATATTATGGGCGGTTTGAATGTTAAAGTCTTCATTAAAAATGTTATTTTTAAAATATTTATATGCTAATTCCGGACTGATAATACTACGAGAGCTACCAGTGTCTAGGAGAAAATTTGCTTTTAATTCGGGAATATATACATATGGTAAGTTGGCTTTATTTAAATTAAGCGATATTAAGTTGCTGAATCTTGCATTGCGTCCGTGCGAAAATATACGTGTCCGTTATCAAGTTCGTTCCCGGAATCTACTACAGTTGACGATCCCTGGATGCTAGTAATCTGATCGTTTTCACATATGGTTTGGTTAAGGTTATTATTTTCAGCATTATAATAATAATTTAAATCGTCTTCTTCGATTTTAGTGTGTGTTAAAATTGTGATGTATTCTAGCTTGACTAGGGGAAGTGGTAGACATATTTTCCGGTTTTTGTGGTAAATGTCTAAATTGAGAATTGGCCTGAAAATTAGGTCTCATTTGATTGAAGTAAGGTTGGTTTTGCATGAAAGGCATTGGTCTTTGATTAAATTGACCTGAGAATGTCGGTCTAACAAAGTTATTTGGAAAGTTAGGGTTTCCGAATTTTGGTCTGGGCGCATTAATTGGATTTTGAAAATTTGAATATCCAACTTGTGGTTGTGGGATGCGTGACTGTAATTGGAAATTTGTGTTTCCGAAGTTCGGCCTGTTATTGAATGTTGGAAAAGGTTTAAAAGAGTTCGATGGTAGTTAGTTTAATGGTTAGTCTGTCCTGTGTTTAGTGGTGTTATTCTTTGATTGGTTTTAAAAGATTGTGTGTTTAAGTTACTTAATCTATTTTGACTATACATAAAGTTTTCTTCTTCGATAACTAGCGACATTGCTTTCTCTAAAGAGTCAGGATTTCTTAAGCGAATATTATTTTGTAATTGACCACTAAGGCCTTTGATAAAAGTTTTTAAAGCTAAATTAGCATAACTTTGCATATATATCATTTTTTCATTTGTAGAAAAATCATCACTTTGATTAAGTTTAGAAATAATTAGACTACGTGCGTCTTGCACACGCATGCCAAAATTGTATGGCGTTTCGGTTTTATGAGGATAAAGAGAAATCAGATCTTGTACCAGAAAATCGATATTTCTTTGGTCACCAAAACAAAGTTTTAAAGCATCTTTAATTAAATCCCAAGTTGTTAATTCAATCCTAGAACCAATAAGTGTTAATGCTCTACCGGTTAACTTGCCAATAATTGCTCTTAAAAGAAAAGTATTTAAATTTGCATCTTGTGTGTTAAAAGCCGTTCTAAGGTTTTCCACACTTTCGATAAAAATACCTAGGGTGTTTGGATCACCGCTGTATTGTGGTACGATATCAATGTAAAGTTTAAGCAATTGGTAATTTACAGCCATATTTGTATTATTAAATCTAGCTGGTTGAATTATTTGAGTACGAGGTGTATCAACTATTTCTGGTGTTTGCTCTGGAAACTGGGTTTCCGCAATATTTTGTGGATTATTAATATTATGTGGTACTAAATTATTTACAAATTGTTCTATCAGATCATCTACGTCTGACATTAAAGTTATTCCTTAAATTTTATAGAGATAGTAATAAATTGGATTCCTTTGATATAAGATATGAATACAGTTAAAAATACTATACACTTATAAATAAAATTGGAAATGCATGGAACATGGAAAATTGAACAAAATCATGCAACTTACAGTAATGTTCCTATCTTCATCCTATTCTAGGGTCTTAATGTGTAGTTGAGTCCAACTCGGCGATTTTTGTCCTTGTTGTCCTCGATGGGGTGAGTTCAGTTCGGCGATTTTTGTCCTAGCTGTCCTCGATGGGGTGAGTCCAATTTGGCGATTTTTGTCCTTGTTGTCCTCGAGTTGTCCAGGGGTTGGCGATGCTTGTCCTCGTCCTGATCCGTCTTCAAGATCGTTGTTTTTCTTCTGTTGCACACGAAAGAGGTTGTTGTTCGAATAAAGTCTTAAAAGACACCGATTCTCGTCACGATTTTTGTTGATTTGAACCGTTTCGATACAATCCTACTGACTGCGCCAGTTAACTTGTATGTTAGAATGTACAACTTTAAAAAAAACAAATTTTATTCGACGGAGACCGTTATTACAATATGGTGGTTATAATAAGAATATTTAATAATGCATTTGACATATATTTATAACATTTCTGTGAGAAGTATAAATGTGCTGAAGCTGCGGTTCTCATGGGAATATCCGTGTTCTATCGTTCTCATAACTCGCGTATCTTCCTTGCTGCTTACTTGTACCAGAAAAAAAAGTGCGTCCCAATTCTTGCCAATACAACAAATGTAGAGGCAAGAGGGGCGCCAATAAGATAGCTACAATTTTAAAAGCATAAATTAAAGAAGTCGACAAACGTAGTACTGTATTCTTCTTTTGTACTGTGATTTATGTCCAGGTCAAAATAAGAATAGAACGATTCTAGCTTCACTTCATCACAACCTGCTGTCCTGTTCAAATCTGGATGTTATTCAGATCAATTATCTTCTCCCAGGCCATACCTACATGCCAGTAGACAGCATGCACTCCGTGATTGAAAAGAGTGTTTCCAAGCATGTTATATTGGCACCCTCACAATGGGCGACAGATTTTGAGTTGGCTCGTAGTGTCCCTGGACCTTATGTAGTTCATTCTCTCACACACAAGGATTTCTTGTCATGGGACAATATTTCAGACAAATACTTTAAAGGCAATCTAGTGGGTAAAATTAGTAAAATCAGAATTGCTACATTAAGAAAGACTGATATGAATAAGATGGTGGTTAAATACTCCATGGTGACAGATGCGGAAGAAGAGACAATACCTTTGGTGGGAAAATTAAAAAATACCCCATCACCACTTTATAAGGAGCCTCTCCCAATTTCCAAGCAGAAGTTCCAGGATCTGGCAAAGCTTTGCAAGACAAATGTTATTTCTGCACAATGTCATAATGAGTATCTAAATTTTTCGCAAGATAATAATACCACAGATACTCTACCAGAGACTGATGAAGAAGACAATCAGCTTTCTGAATAGAATAATGAATAATATTATAACCACTTGTTTACATTGTTTTTTTTTTTTTGGGGGAAGAATGCACTTTTATAAATGTTCCTAGTTGGATAGTACAAATAGAAAGTAATGAATATTTGTATCTTATTTTTTGCTACTCTCGCCTTATGTTTTTTAGTATTCTTTGTTTAACAATATTTAACCTGTGTTTTTTATATTCCTTGTTTTCTTGCAATGGACCATTCCGCTTACCCTACCAAGCAAAATTTTTTAATAGACCATTTACTGATTAAAATAATTTTGTCACTAAATAATTACAAAGAAATTAAAAAAATTGCACACTTCTGTTATAAAACAGTGATTTAAATTTCCATGAAGGTCTTAAGAGGCCTCATCACCTGGACTATTCAGTTTAATAAATTAAACCACAACTAGCCCATATTATGAAACGAAATTTTGTATGTAGGTTTTTTCTCATAGAAGAATGGGGAAAAGGGTTTTTGAATGAAAAATGTTCGTTGTGTATTTGAAATAAACTTACCCCGATTCCTTATTATTTTGTGGTCAGTTTACCTAAGAAGCATTTGTCTTAATTTGGGCAAGTTGTGATGTAATTTGTAAAACCGAATGAGCAGATGATGAATCCTCTTAATACATTTCGACTACACATAAAACTCTAGCAAAGTTTGTCATAAAACAATACTGAGGTCAAAATAATTGTTTTTTTTTATTCGTAATACATTTTTCTTAAAAAATTTGAAACTGAAAATAAGCTATTTATGCTTTCAAAACAAATGTAGTATTAACCAATATTTCAATTTATCCTGTTGGCATTTTGAGACAGTATTGTATAATACGCCGCTTACTTTGAGAACCATTCCAAGTCAGTTCATGAAACCTATCTGTAAATTTGGGGAATCAAAAACCGATCCAGGTGGCGAAAAAAATCTTAACTTTGATAATTGCTTGATTTTTTATGAATTTTTTTCGAAAAATCCAAACTTTAAACTACTCTCCTGTGAAGTCATAATACTGGCGTATTAGCAGTTTCTCCTTACAACCGTCGATATAATCCTCCCTAGATCCTGTATTTTTAAATGTTTTATGTGCCTGCTTCTTCAAAACTATCAACTGTTTCAAATCAGGTGAGTACCACCTTGGGAAATTTCTATGGGATACTCTCTTTTGAGGAACAACTGCATGAATAATCGAATATAAAACATCATAAAGTATATCTAGCATGTTATCATGAGAGTGATGTAGTAACAAGTCAACCCAGTCAATCTGACTAAATCAAAATTAGCACACTTATAATCATAAGAGTATTCACAAAGGTGGGGACCCGAGGAATTGGAATTATTTGCATGATCTGATACGGTAAGTGGAGGATGGTAACTGTCTGTCGCAGCCAATGCATCATCTGCCAAACCAACCATCGATTCGCCGACGCTCAGGGGCACCAAATCGAGAATACTACCACTGACGTTAGTAATTTCATTAAATTAATACAGACTGTGAAAACTTCGCAGTGAAATGCGGACATCGCTGATACAATCTCGATGGCCTCTGTCTCTCGAAGCTGAATGTACGCAGATGTGGTAGCAAGTGAACCATAGCATTCGAAACACCTTTCTGCTTTGGGTAAATTAAAGTCTCCAAGTATACAAAACTGCGTCTTATGTATTTCGGAAAGATTATCAATGTTATCACTATAGCATTGGTACCTGTCAGGTGAAGATCTGGGTGGAAAATATACACAGCTTATTATAACAGATTTGGAATGTGAACCCACTTTCATATGTACTTGCTAGAGGTCAATGGATGAATCCAAAACAGCACTATGGAAACTCCTGCAGACAGCTAATAACACGCCACCACCTCTTGCAGCATTGCGTATTAGGATTCCAAGCGCAACCATAAGCATGGTAATTAATAAATCCAATCTCTGTATCACTGATATCCCACGTTTCGCTGAGAACTACTATGGGGTAGCAATTGGCAGCAACATTCATTTGAAGAGTGGAAAGTTTGCGTTACATTACCCACACACCCTACATTTTGATAAACATTTCTAAGTGTTTTGATTGGCTAATAAATGAAGAAGGCCCATGAACGAGTTTTTTTCTGGACAATCTGTGAATTGCCATTACGATATCTTACAAAGACATTTTCACTATTCTCTCTACGCGTTTTCACTTCAATGCTCAATTTTATTTCAGAGTAAAGTCAAATATTCCATAAATATTCATACCTTTAAGTCTGTGACCGTTTCTTACAAGCATCTGAACTTCATTTGGTGAGTTGAGGTTCACTTTTAAAGCTCGAGCATTATTCAGATTGGGTTTGCCATCTCGAGAAACTTGTATTATATCAGACAGGATAGCAATGATACTTTTAGCTTCATCCAAATCATTGCCCTCCTTTGCATTGAAAATCATCATATCCACTGCCATTTCTCAGCTCGTTTGATGCTGGAGAAGTATAGGCCAAAGAAGTAATTAAGTTTACTTGATTTATAGCAGGTCTACTTTTAAGTGTCTCAAGTTCTTCGCGAAGCTCTTCGACCGCTTTAATCAGGACTGGCACCGGTAGATAATTCTTATGACAATCCTTGCAATGAAAATGAAGATGACGTGGTCCCCGGACCTCCATCGCCCTGACCCCTGATGCGTTAAGGCCAGAAAATGGCCTCTTATGAAACACAAACTCCCGACATTTTGAGGTTATAATAAGAAAAAATAATTTTCTCACAAATGGGAAAAACCCACGACAATGCTTTTAAGTGTATGTACTGTGGATGACCTTGGCCAACTCATCAACTCAACTTTTCCAGTACCCGTCAGCGATTAATAATATTACGAAAAGTGTAAATTACGAAAATATAAAAAACATGCATTAACTGAAGTTATATATAAGTTTGTAATTTTTTATTTCTTATTTTAAAATTAATTATTCATAATAAAAATTATACGTAATAAAAATTATACATATGAACAAAAAGTCTTTCTTTTATAAAACTAAAAACAAAAATTGTTTTTCTTTTCTCATTTCTTTTTTTGCTTTTTTTTTCCTTTTATTTTTTTTTTTTTTTTTTTTTTTTTTTGCCTCACATTTTGTATACAGTATATAATGTTTTCTCAATAATATTTATTGGATAATAAAGTACTTTTCATCATCATTCGTAGTTTTATAAAATAATAACTTTTTCAAATTATTTTGTATAATTTAAGTTAAGTAAATATAACTTTAAAATAGAAAATAAAATACTACACAGCTTGATTATTAAGAAAAAAAATCAAACGTATCAGACTTATCACTTTAATTCTGAACTCGAACGGAATTCTGAGTTCAAACTGAACCTATGTTAATTGTCAAATTCTGTTCATTCGAAATTCTGAATTAAAATAGTTTATAATCGTGATTCCGTGTTCAAATTTATAATTCAGAGTTTAAGGTCGCAATTTTGATTTCAAACAAGTATTTTGAGTTAAAAGTCGAAATTTTCAGTTGGAATTCTGAGTGATAGATAGTTAATTAAACTAAAAAATTAAACGAATCTCAACCTAGAAATTCAGAGTGCACGTTCGGAATTCTGAGTACAAACTTCAAATGATAATTTATAGTTTAAATTCCATTTCCAACATTTGAGGTCGTAATTCTGATTTTAAAGTAACAATTTCGAGATAAATGTCGAAATTCTCAGTTTGAACAAAATTAATTAAATCAACAATTTTTAAAATTAAAGCTATAAATTTGAACTCAAAATTGCGAGTGCACATTCTGGGTAAAATAGCTTATAATTGTAATTCTGTCTTTAAATTGAAAGCTCCGAGTTTAATGTTGCAATTCTGATTTTAAGATAAGCATTTTCAGTGAAAAATTGAAATTTTCAGGTAGCACTTAGAATTCTGAGTAAAATGTAAAGTTGATCAAGCTAAGAAAATAAACGAATCTCAAACTTGAAATTATATACATTTGAACTTGAAATTCTGACTTTACATTCAGAATTCCGAGTTCAGACCTCAAGTAATAACTTTATAGTTTAAATTCCATCTTCAAAAATTAAATTCAGAGTTTGCAGTCGGAATCCTCTTTGAGTTAAATTCGAAATTCTTTGCTGGAAATAATTGTGTGTAGAATGCAAAATTAATCAAACTAAGAAACTCAACGAATTCCAAACTCTAAATTCTGAGTGCACTTTCGGAATTCTGAGTTCAAACTTCAAATAATAATTTAATTGTAGTTTGGGTTAGTTTGGGTTTTCAAAATTAACATTCGGAGTTCTGAGTAAAAGGCAGAACTAACGAACTGAGAAAATAAACCAGTCTCAAACTCGAAATTTTCAACATCTGAACTTGAGATTCTGAGTGCACATTCGTAATTCTGAGTTCAAACTTCAAATAGTAATTTCACAGTTTAGATTCCATATTCAAAATTTCAATTCAAAGTTTGCACTCGCAATTATTTTGCTTTTAAACTAAACATTTTGAATTGAAAGTCAAAATTCTCAGTTAGAATTCAGAATTCTGAGTAAAAAACAATGATAATCAAACTAAGAAAATAAACGAATCTCAATCTTGAAATGTTCTACATTTAAACTTGAAATTATGAGTGCACATTCGGAATCCTGAGCTCAAACTTCAAATAGGTAGTTACTTTATAGTTTAGATTCCATATTCAAAATTGGAATTCAAAGTTTGAAACCGCCATTCTGATTCCAACTAAAAATGTTCAGTTAAAGGTCAAAATTGTTACTTAGGACAAAGAATTCTGAGTAAAAGCCAATGTTAGCATGGGTTCGTGTATGATCTTAGACTATATAGTCTAAGTGCATGATCAAACTAGGATGTTAAACGAAACTCAAACTTAATTTTCTTTAAATTTGAACTTGATATTCTGAGTGCAGAATCGGAATTCTGAGCGCAAACTTCGAATAGTAGCTTGTTTATAGTTTAAATGCCATCTTCAACATTAAAATTCAGAGTTTGAAGTTGTAATTCTGATTTTAAAATAAAAATTTCGAGTTTAATTCGAATTTCTCAATTTGAAATGAAAATTCTTAGTAAAGGACAAAATTATTCAAGCCAAGAATTACAACCACATTTAAACTTTAAGCTCTAAATTTGAACTCAAAATGCTGAGTGCACATTCTAACTCAACTGACCCAAACTTTAAATTCTCTAGATTTGAACTTGAAATTCAGAGTGCAAACTTCAAATAGTAACTTATTTATAGCTTAAATTCCATCTGCATCATTAAATCTGAGAGTTTAAAGTCAAAAATTTTAGTTTGAACTCCGAATTACGTGTAAAATGCAAAATGAATTAAATTAAGAAATTCAACGAAACTCAAACTTGAAATTCTCTAAATTTGAACTTGAAATTCTGAGTGGGCATTCAGAATTCTAAGTTCCAATTTCAAATGGTAACTTATTTGTAGCTTAAATTTTATCTGCAAAATTGAAATGCATATTTTTGAAGTCGGAATTCTGATTTCCAAATAAGAATTTTGGGTTAAAAGTCAAAATTCTCAGTTATAATTCACAGTAAAAGGGAAAGATAAGTAAACTAAGAAAATAAGAGAATCTCAAACTTGAAATTCTCTACCTTTGAACTTGAATTTCTTAGTCCACATTCAAAATCTTGAGTTCAAACTTTATAGTTTAGATCCCATGTTCAAAATTGGAATTCAAAGTTTGAAGTTGCAATTCCGATTTTAAACTAAACATTTTCAGTTGAAAGTCGAAATTCTCAGTTAGAATTCAAAATTGTGAGTAAAAGGAAAATGTTATTAAACTAAAAAAATAAACGAATCTCAAGCTTGAATTCTCTATATTTGAATTTTAAATTCTGAGTGCACATTCGGAAACCTGAGTTCCAACTTCAAATAATAACTTTATAGTTTAAATTCAATCTCCAAAATTAAACATCAAAATTTGAAGTAGCAATTCTGAATTTAAACTAAAAATTTTGAGGTAAATGTCAAAATTGTTAGTCAGAACTCAATTCTAAATATACTAACCAATTCATATACTAACTAGTTTGTAGTTCTATCTTCAAAATTAACATTCAGAATTTGAAGTCAGAATTCTGATTTTAAATTAAGATTTCGAGTCAAAGTCGAAATTCTCAGTTTAAACTCGGAATTCTGGGTAAAAGACGAATGCAATAAAACTAAAAATTTCAACTAATTTCAACTTACACATGCACATTCCAAATTCCGAGTTCAAATTTTAAATAGTAACTAATTTATAGTTAAAATTCCATTTCAAAATTAAAATTCACAGGTTGAAATCGGACTTCTGATTTTAAAGCAAAAATTTCTGGTTAAAAGTCAAAATTCTCATTTATAACTCAAATTTCAGAGTAAAAGGCAAAGTTAAGCGACCTAAGGAATTAAACGAGTCTGAAGCTTGAAATGATCTAAACTTGGACTTTAAATGCAGATGCACATTCGGAACTTGAGTACAAACAAGAAATAGTGACTTATTTATAGTTTAAATTCCATAATTTTAATTCTAATTTTAAAGCCATTTAAATTGGAAATTCTTGGTAAAGGACAAAATTATTCAAACCAAGAATTTCAACCATTTTTAAAGTTAAAACTCTAAATTTGACCTGGAAATTCTGAGTATAAATAGCTTATAATTATAACTCTTAAATTCAAAACTCCAAATGAAGTCGCAATTCTGATTTTCAAATGAAAATTTTCAGTGAAAAGTTGAAATTTTCAATAAGTAATGAGAATTCTGAGTAAAATGCAAAGTTAATCAAGCTAAAAGAAATAAACGAATCCCAAACTTGAATTTCAGAGTGCACATTCAGAATTCTGAGTTCAAACTTCAAATAGTAACTTTATAATTTAAATTTCATCTTCTAAAATTAAATTCAGAATTTAAAGTCGGAATTCTGATTTAAAGATTATAATTTTGAGTTGAAATTCGAAATGCTTAGTTAGAACTTCGAATTACGTAAATTAATTAAATTAGATTCACCGAATCTTAAACTTGAAATTCTCTAAATTTGAACTTGAAATTCTGAGTGCGCATTCGGAATTTTGAAATAGTAACTTATTTGTAGCTTAAATTCCATCTGCAAAATTAAAATGCAGATTTTGAAGTCGGAATTATGATTTTCAAATATAAGAGTTTTGAGTTTATATTCAAAAATCTCTGTTAGAACTCAGAATTCTGAGTAAAAAATGAAGTTAATCAAACTAAGAAATAAACGAATTTAAAACTAAAAATTCTCTAAATTTGATCTTGAAATACTGATAGGAACATGCGGATTTCTGAATTTAATATTTAGTAGTAACTTTATAGTCTAAAGTCCATCTTCTAAATTGAAATTCAAGTTTGAATACATAATTCTGAATTTAAACTCAAAATTTTGAATCAGAATTCTGAGTAAATGACAAAATTAATCAAACTAAGAAATGAAACGAATTTCAAACCTGAAATTCTCCTGAGTTGAAATTGAAATTCTGGGTGCATATTCGGGCTTTTGGGTCTAATTTTAAATAATAACTTCGAAAGTGAAATTCAGAGTTTGTAGTTCGAATTCGTACTTTAAAATAATAACAGAGTTAAATTCTCTCAACTCACAATTCTGAGTAAAAGGCAAAGTGAATCAAATTAAGAAAATATGCTAATACAAACTTGAAATTCTCTTAATTTAAACCTAAAATTCTGAGTGCACATTCCGAATTTTGAGTTCAAACTTCAAATAATAACTTTATAGTTTAGGTAAATGGTATATACCATCTTCAAAAATGAAATTGAAGTCGGAATTCTGATTTTAAACTAAGTTAAGGTTCTAAATTCACAGTCTGAACTGGGAATTCGTTAAAAAGAACAAAGCTAATAATACTAGAAGTTTCAACTCAAAATTCTACGTGCAAATTAAAACTTTTGAGCTAATAGTTGCAATTTTCGGTTCCAACCCAAATTCCAAATTTATATAAATGATCAAACTAAAATATCTGAAGTCAAGCCCAAAGTCTAAACTATTCAAAATTCCGAATTTGAAATCGAAATTTTAAACTGATAATTTTTAGTTAAAAATCAAAATTTGCAGTGTGAAGTCGACATTAAGAGCAAAATTAATCAAACTAAAAATTTCAACAATTTTCAAATTCAAAGCCGTTAATTTACATTGGAAATTCTCGAAAGTTTTCGCAGATTTCAAACGCATTTTTTGAAGTCTTGAAGCACTAGTATGGATTCGGTAGCAATTGACCAAAATCGAAAACCAAAAAATTTCCTTCTTAATTATTGAAGAATATTGTCACGAGTATCTTAGGGGGTAGCGGGTTTATTTAAAGAATAACTTCTCAGAGAAGAGTCTCGTCGCGATTAGTACAATGATGGGGTCTCAATGCTTCCTTTAATCTACCACTGGATGTTCTACTCGTGAGAACACGCCTTGTTTAGCGTGCCGGGGGGTAACTGAGGTAGGCCGGGATCGCGTCACGTGGGGTAAGAAGAGATGATAAAGTAAGCACGTTTAGTTTATAACAATAACAATGTATTAACGATAAGACTTTAACAACAATTATTGGTCAGAAAAATGAGATTCTATTATACCCGATTACTACGGTGCGCATGGTTTCTCGGTTCTTGAGGTACTGTTTATAGGTCTTTGTTTACTGTCTTATAATTTATAGTTTTTCTTAAGGGTTGGGTTTTATTTAAGAGCACTAAGAGATTTCACTAAACTTTTTAACTGACTATTTAGACACTTGTCTTTCTAAACACTCTGACGAACTTCTTGTCAAGACTTTACTATGGAGGTTGTGCAACCCCTGGTCCTAGCAGTCGTCAAATGGCTAACCGGTACCAGGTTGGGTAGGAAAGGAATGGAACCTAAAGCAGTCGTATGACTAACTTTAGGAGCGGATAGAACCCAGAAGGCAGTCGTCAAATGGCTAACCTTGGGAGCTGGAGGTGAGACCAAAGTCTGCCGAACTGAGGGGTCGGTAGCGTATTTATATAAAACAAAGTGATGATCATTGCATGCATAAGGTTCAAAGTCGCTCCCGTTGATTGCTCGCGTTGTTTATAGTTTGCCTTTAATGTTTATATAACAATCTCCAAGTTCAAGTTCAAACTTTCGACAGGGTGATATTTGTTTAGTAGCTTATGCATTTTAGTAGATTACACGTTCCCCCGCCCTCTAAATGTTGGTCCCCAACATTAATGCGACCGCTATAGCTAAAAAAAAAGAAAGACCTCAATTCGAAAAAACTTGCCGCATAATACTATGTGATATTACATAAAAAATATCCATCAGTGGTCTTGTTACTTTCTGGATCCAGGCTGATCCTTAGTAACTCCCTCTAGCCTCCACTGCAGTCTATATGTCTTAGCATTGACATACCATTGAACTGTTTGAGGGTATCATAAGTAAGAGCCTGCTGGAGAGACTAGTATGGACATCCACTGGTGCTTGGTACATAAAATAAAAAAAAAACATATTTTTATAAACTATCTTTGGAATTTTATACTTAACTCTTAATTCTATATTAACAGAGAACATGTAGAGTGTATAATTTCCCACTTAGTATTTTGCATATTTGAAATATCTATACTTTACCGTTGACTGTCAAATAGGCGCCTATTCGACAATCAACGCTTGTTTGCATAATTGCTATAGTTACAGCTAACAGGGAATGCGTCCATCCCCCGCTAGTTGAACTTTGCTTTCTAATTATAAACAATTTTAATTCTAGGGAGATAGTTTATAGCACTTATTTCTATAATTATTTACATTACATAATCCAAATAAGTCGATCCTGTTTTTAATATTACCCAACTATATTTATCATATCCATTACATGGAAAATTATCGGGCTTATTTATGTATACAGATGGGCTTGCTTTCCCATATTAAATTTAACTATATTACCCATATTGCCGATAATTCCATAATTGTAAAAAAAAAATGATTAATTATATCTTATTAAATTATTTTGTACATCTAACATTATATTACTTAAATGCGGCTCTGTTTACGAGACTAATATTTACTCGCTGCATTTTATGTCTCTAATTATAGCAGTTTATTAGACTCAGTAATACTTGTTGACTTATACCAAAATCGGCTGACTTTTTATAGTCTCTTAATCGACTTATTTATGCTTGCTGACCATGTTTATATTTAAAAATGTGTATCTGTACACAATTTACAGATTTTAGTTCCATGAAATATCGTACTGTCAATTATTCTAATATGTAACATTAATAAATAAAAGGTATCTTATACTTTACGCTACGATATTTTTTGTCTTCTGGCTAGTCCCTCACTTCTTGGTGGCTAGATGGCGCCCTTTGAAAACTGCAGAGAAAGTATCCATCTTTGCTTCGTGCCCCTTGTTGAGTATCGATATGTCTGCCCCATCTCTACTTGAGCGAGTATTCGCCGAGTAGTTCTGGTGCTTTCTTCGTTTTTATTTCCTTTGACTGGTACCCCTGTCAAGTCGTCGTCGCCGTGACCTCTGATAAAAATTGCTGTGACTGCTATTTCTTTCTTCGATGACAGTGGAGTTTGTTGCGTGGTGGATCGCCTAGATCAAATAAATTATATTAAAATTTGTTAAATTGATGCAATGGCGATGAGTTGTGTTCGATTTTTGCACCTTATGGTCGGTTTTATGCTTCTGAAATGCAGTTTTTTCAATGTGACCAGGAAGTTGCCTGATATAAGAATATTGGCACATACGTCGAAACGAGAGGTAAGCGTTTTATTTCTTATAATCATTATCTTTGGCCTGTTTGAAAATGAGAATAAATGCAAGAGCATATAAAAACTCCAATCCAAGGGTGTTTGATGCATGAGTTTGAATTTCTTGGAAAAATTTCGCGTGACTGAGTTTGAAGATAGAAAAGGCATGGTCAGGGTAAATGACCTTTTTCGCCATGTACTCCATGTGGGGCTTGAATATTGACAAGAAAAATTTTTATCAATGATTATTTGTTCCTTTCCAAGCTGTAGATGACGTGTATTACTGCTAGTTTAGCATGGAAGTGGTCATGTGAAGATTAATTACAGCTTTTTTTTAGGTTGCGGAAGCATGGAATAGGAATAATAAGAGTCCCTGGAAATTTGATGTCTTATGGTCTGGCCGAACTGTCATTGCTGGCTGCTGTGGCACCACATGTTCCAGTTTTCCCCAGTCTGTCCATGGAATGGTTTTCGACATAACTACTGGATCTTCACGTCTTCTTTCTACCATTGTAGGTAAGTCGCTAGATTTCATTGCCTAGCTTTAGTTTTATTCATGTTTGTTGTCTCGTCTTTTGATAATTATTTTCAGTTTCTGCCAGATATTGCATGTCCTGCTGCTGCTGTTTTCATTGTTGTATTATAATTTATATCTGACTCCAAATATCTCACAATATTTAGATATCTTTTGAGATTGTAATGCTCTTTTCTCAGCTTTTTTTTTTGTTATATTTCTCTTAAGCATTTCTTCGCTTTTTAGGTCTGGATTCTTGCAGAAATTGGAGACTTCTGTCGTAACTGGATAGCTCTTCAACTGGTTCCTGAGTACTCGATGGACTGCTGACGCCTGTGCACATCTGTACCTTCTGAGATGATTGGGCCAAACTTGCAAGGATCTGGTAAATTGATATGTGTTATTTACAGCTTAATATTTAATTCATCTTCCTGATATATTTACATTCTTTCTCTATACACCTATATCTATTCTAATTTCTTTATATTACATTCCCATATCTGAGGTTTCCTTATTCTTTACTTAATCTGTACTTTATTCTATCTCCTCCGTATTTACTACTTTCTTATATATGTATGCTTTATTTTTTTAAACTCGTATTATATACATATCTTTATATATTTCCTCAATTGTTTCAACTTATGTATGCTTCTCAACAACTTTCCTTTAATTATTTCACCTTAGGTATGCAACTTTTCATACTTTATGTGAACACTTTATTCTATGTATTTTCATGCTTACGATTAGATGACTAGTTATTTCATTATTTCCTTATCTAACACGAGGCAGTGATAAGTTAATCTATCTATGTCTCTATGCTTCATTATGTGACTAGCTTTATGTACAAAATACAGGACATTATATTATTATTTATATAACCATGTACACTCTTTTTTAAACACATTATATAAACATGTTTTGCTTAAACATTTCTCCATTATTTCACCTTATGTATGCTTTACATACACAACTTTTGCTTATATATTGCCTCACTATGTATGCTTCTTCTTAAAACTTCTTCTTCTATATTTCTTCTCACTTTACATAAACATCTTTTCAACTTATGTATGCTTCTCCTATATTCTTCATGCTTTACATAAACATTTCTTGCTTATGTAACATTTCACCTGGGAACATTGCCCTTTTTGAGCCTCTGTGGTACTAAAATTTTTGCTAACATCCTTACTGTCAGTATAGCTATTTCAGTCCGTACGCTCCACTTTCCGATGCCTAAATTAAGATAAACTTTCGTTGCAGTCTTATTTAGGCCGGAGAACACTTTACTTTATAATACTTCCTCGTATACACATATATTCCTCCTGTATATACTCTCAATACACAATTTTAATGGCAACTCAGTTTTCCTGCTTTTCTCGAATACGATAATCCTGCAACTGGGCCATTTACTTGTGCTTTATTGTGAATATCTTCACATTATTTCAACCTATTTATTTTGCATACATAGTTTACTAATCTTCTCATTAATATTCACTTAACACGACTTATTCTAGTTTCTTTTTTCTTCATAACTCCTTCTATGTACTATGCTATGTGTATTGTCTATTTATATATAGTTCCTTAACCACTATGTACAACTTTTATTTACATTGAGACTTGGTCCCACCTCCCATTTTTGTTTTTGCTTGTTTCTTCTTTAGTTTCTTATTTTACTTGCGTACTTGTTCCATATATAATTTTATTTTCATTTTCCTTGTCATCCTCACTAATTTCTCCTGCTTTTTGCTCCATTGTTTCCTTCTCCTATACAAATCTGTTGTATTGCTCCATTTTAATTTAACAATCAGTTGTATTTAATTTATTATCTTTTTCCTTGCAGATACGGACCTGGCCTTGGTCGCACCATGCGGTTCTATCCTGACCTTTCTCAACTAGCGGTGGCGCTTGGATTCAATGACCTTGCAGCTTTTGGCGTCCGCCGCAAGATGGCGACGTATATGCAGCAATGGACGTAGCTTGAACGCGCGTAATTTAAAAATTGCCTTATGTTGTAAATAAAATTTTTTGAATTATGTTAGTTTTATTGACCAATAATAAGATTTAACCGCGCGAAATAATACTGGCGCGTGTTTTGAATTTTTTAATTAAAATATAATTGTTTTTTTTTTCTCTCTAACAACGTGTCAGGGGTAGCTTCGGCGCCTCCACCACGTGTCACGAGTATCTTAGGGGGTAGCGGGTTTATTTAAAGAATAACTTCTCAGAGAAGAGTCTCGTCGCGATTAGTACAATGATGGGGTCTCAATGCTTCCTTTAATCTACCACTGGATGTTCTACTCGTGAGAACACGCCTTGTTTAGCGTGCCGGGGGGTAACTGAGGTAGGCCGGGATCGCGTCACGTGGGGTAAGAAGAGATGATAAAGTAAGCACGTTTAGTTTATAACAATAACAATGTATTAACGATAAGACTTTAACAACAATTATTGGTCAGAAAAATGAGATTCTATTATACCCGATTACTACGGTGCGCATGGTTTCTCGGTTCTTGAGGTACTGTTTATAGGTCTTTGTTTACTGTCTTATAATTTATAGTTTTTCTTAAGGGTTGGGTTTTATTTAAGAGCACTAAGAGATTTCACTAAACTTTTTAACTGACTATTTAGACACTTGTCTTTCTAAACACTCTGACGAACTTCTTGTCAAGACTTTACTATGGAGGTTGTGCAACCCCTGGTCCTAGCAGTCGTCAAATGGCTAACCGGTACCAGGTTGGGTAGGAAAGGAATGGAACCTAAAGCAGTCGTATGACTAACTTTAGGAGCGGATAGAACCCAGAAGGCAGTCGTCAAATGGCTAACCTTGGGAGCTGGAGGTGAGACCAAAGTCTGCCGAACTGAGGGGTCGGTAGCGTATTTATATAAAACAAAGTGATGATCATTGCATGCATAAGGTTCAAAGTCGCTCCCGTTGATTGCTCGCGTTGTTTATAGTTTGCCTTTAATGTTTATATAACAATCTCCAAGTTCAAGTTCAAACTTTCGACAGGGTGATATTTGTTTAGTAGCTTATGCATTTTAGTAGATTACAATATTAATTTTTTTAAGAGCTTTGAAAGTTTCTCAATTTATAGACATTTTACGTAAGTTTCGGAAATTCAATAATAATGGCGCATTTTTTCGGAATCCATTATAGTTGCATTTTATAGCTTCATTTTGCTCCAATCGAGAAAATGCTAGTTTTCCAACAAAAACTCTGAAACGAGTCAAAAGGGAATTTTACTTAGATTTCGAAATATATTGCCGCGTGTTTTGGGAATCTTCTCTTTTCTAGATCAGTACATTTTGCAATAATTGACAAAAATTGAAAAGTTTTTCTAATTTAACTGAAAAAACCTAATTGAATAATCTCGAACAATTCTGCGTCTTACCAAAGACAAGAGACAAAATCTCAAATACATTCCACTTATGTTCAAGTGATGTTATTTAGGATGATTCATTAAATTAATGTAAATAACACGTTATAATCAGCTAAAACAAAGCCATCGTATGGTAAGTGTCGTGTTGCTATTATTAACAACTTCAAACAAGTTCCTACCTGTCGTAATCGAAAGCCTGTCGGCCCTTTGATGAGGATTTAAAAGATAAAGAAGCGGCGTGTGCTAAAGCTCACACGACAGAGATTAATATTATGAAATAAAAGTATTATTTTATGTTCTGCATATTGAAATAATTACTGGCCAAAACTTCATATTTAAAACGAAATTTTACATCTAAACTCTCGTAAAATCGGCATAAACCGCTATTTGTCGTTTGTCGTTTAAAATTTTTTTAAATTCTCCGATCCTGACTTATTTTCCCACATTCAAATCGCCTTAAATGAGACTTCGGGCAAATAAATCCCATTACTTACCATAAGAACTATACGCATCGATATCCTATGCACATACGCGAGAACGGTTTTTTGCATTTTTAGGCAAAAAGCATTGTGTATTGTTTAACTGAATGATTCGCGCCAAAATTCGCCAAATTTGCTTGCTAATGCATGCGTAGACATCAAAGGTGAAATCAACTAAACTTAACAAAAAAAAAATTCAAATAAACTGAAGTTAAATAAGCCCAGGGCCAGATGCATGGCGGGTAAGCCCGGGCCGGAGCCCCGTGGCCCCTACACCAAAAATTGAGTAATGAAAATATGCAAACATTGCAAACAAGGACTTTTTCATCGTATTCTAAATCTAGTCAGTGGTGGCACTATAAGATTTAGGCCTCTTGCAAAATTCGATAGCGGCAAAATTCAAAGTCGATTTATTGGACACGAGGCAAAATGTACACTATTTCAAGGGACATCTAAATACGCGAAAAAGGCAAATTTTTAAAGGAAAAAGTGCGATCAGGTCTAAGCGCAAAATATTTTATTTCCAAACGGCAAAATGCAAGAGGTCCCAAGCGTGAATTATTTTATTTTCAACGTTCAGCTAACATTTTGTCCCGTAACCACCTTATTTAGGTTTGACTGATGCAACACGATTTTCTTATTAATTAAAGCGAACCTAACATCGGAGAGTCGTGAATGGAATATCCCGGTTCCTGGGGTGAAGTTCGTGAGCGCCACCAGTTCTGCCAGCTAAACTGGAAAAGCTCCGCTGGTGTTATGCGGGATTGTTAGGCACGTTCTACTGAGCAAGAAAACACAACTTTAATTTACGGTTTAATTGTTTTTTTTTAATAACAACAATCCTGCAATGAAACTTAAAAACAAAGAAATGACCACAAACAAAAACTATTAAGTAATTAAGGGTACAATATGAGGATTGTACAGAGACCAATGCAGTTGGTAAACTCGGTATTGTATGCCTCACAACTAAAAAAACTACTATCCGAAGTGATCACTTTGGTTTACTTAAAATTAATACAGATATGTAAATCGAAACGTATGAATTAGTAGCAGCTAGCAGCACCAATATTAAAAGCAATAATAATAATATTATCCATCAATAATCAAAGCGACAATAATTATATCAATCGAAAGAGCTATTTTAAGGTTCGGCCAACAATAATTAGATTATAAATAAAATAATCAGAACGATAGATCCGAAGGTCTGCTACTCAAAAGACTGCAAGCTCAGCAGTTGAGGTAAAAGTACCGCTGCCCCAAGACGAAAGTGGGACTTCTCGGCTCAAACGTGAAACCCTGTAAAGGCTTCTGGCACCGGTAATGAAACTTGTAGTGAAACCGGTCGTGAACTCGTTCGTGAAAACCCATGTAATAACCCAATACTAATTACTTCAATGAATAAATTATAGCCCCCTTGCATATATATTTTTTGTAAAACTAATCAACCCAAAAGCTACCAGCGGATTTTCAGTAAACATGGGCAAATAAAAGAAATACAAAGGGTGCAAATAACTTGAATATAAAAAGAAATAGGTATTGAGGTAACCCGCCTATTTAAAATATTATTTCAATAGACCTGATACATTCGGTTTTGGGACACCCCATATATATAATGAAACAGAGAAAAACATGTCATAAATTATTGAAGTCGGGTTTTGGGAGGTTTGTTGGAGAAGATCCGAAAGGGTATCACTCGAGAACGGGGATAGATAGTCTGAAACCGGCGCAGTGAACAGTTTATTTTGTGAATGGTTTTTCTTTTATCGTGTATTACAAGTCAGTAAAATTTATAATATTTTTATTAAAATAATTTGCACAAGTATTTATTTTATTCTCATGTAAAATTCATATTTGATGGCATAACCTATGTATATGTTTAATGAAATCGTTTTATGCTGTGAATAACCCTGCTTTAAATAAAAACAAAACTGTATTGTTTGCTGTCTTTTCGTGCTGGAATTTTAGTTTTAGTATGACTGTGATTGCAAGTAAGAGCTTTTGTGGAATTACTAACATTTTCCTACCCTGACGGGTGAATATCCTAGTACTAAATGAAATGATCATTCTAAAGATATTGGCTCTAATTTCAACTTTAGCTGAGTAGCCTCCGTATTCCAGGACCTCAGTACCTTCCAGCGGTGTCTGGCTAACTAACACCCCTCTTCGGTAGTGTAGTGGTTATCACATCCGCCTGACACAGGCGGAAAACTCGGGTTCGATTTTCGATTCCCGACCGGAGAGCTGTCTTCAGTTTTGAATGTACTATTACGAGTGTGGAAATGCGAATTGTGGCGCGGGAGACAGTAATGTAATTTATTATTATACTAATAAAGGTTATACAGCATAATTCGAGTTAGGAATAGGAATTTAGAACGAGGGTTCCTCTGCCGTACTCTTTCCCATCGTGAATTCCAGACTAACTCCGGCACGTTTTCCTCTAATAATTTGACACGTTTTCTCTAATAAATTAGGTGTATTAGGAATATGTGGTTTATGTGGAATTATGGAATTATGTGGTGGCGTCATTTACGTGACGCACCTTTTCCTCAAATTTATCTAATTTTGTTACCGTCGGACGCATTTTGAGGAAGTAAAATTGTGCAAGATATAATACGTAGGGATTGGGTATCTTTTAAATCTATTTTGACGGTCATTGGCAAAATAAAGACAAAGCACAACTTTACTTATCTCATTCAGCTATGTTGAACTGGCCCGAGTTGGTTATACTACAATATCTATGTTATTCTTCTTCTTCTTTTGTTGATGCCTATCCGTTACCGGATGTTGGCGAGCATAATGGCTATACGGACTTTATCCACCGCTGCACGGAATAAGCCCACAGTTGATGTATTAAACCACACTCGAAGATTCTTCAGCCATGAGATTATTCGTCTTCCTACACTCCTTTTGCCTTAGACTATAAACTGCAAAAGCCTATATGAAGCACCTCCTCATTGGTAATATGACCCATAAAATCCTCAGAATGCGACGGTAGAGCCAGAATTCAAAAGCTTCTAATTTCTTGCAGGATGCCTCAGATAACGTTCATGACTCAACGCCGTATAGGAGGGTTAAAAACACATAGCAACTCAATATTCACACTTTGGTGGTTAAAGACAGGAGCTATTTTCCAAGGCTTCTCGAAATATGTATTCTGAATATGTTGAATATCAATAGCTAAAGCACGCACCCCTGTTGAACTCCTGCCTTTATCAGAACCTCATCGGATTCGTCACTTTCTATTCTGACTAAAGAGGTCTGATTCCAATAAAAATTTGCTATAATTCTTAAGGCTTGTTTCTTTAATCCCGCTAATTCCAGAGCTTCCATCATCTTATTATGCTGAACCTTATCAAATGCTTTCTGATAATCGATGAAACATGCAAAAACATCATGATGAATACTAAAAAATGCCTCCCTAGTACCCAGGGCATTTCTAAACCCGAACTGGGTAGAACTAATCTGTCCTTCGCAAATCCTATATATTCTTTGAATATATAGGAAAAGTTTAAGAGAATGACTCGTGAGACTAATCGTACGAAAGTCTTCACAGTTCTTTGCGCTTGATTTTTTTGGTAGCGTTATGAATGTACTTTAGAGTCACATGTCAGGTATGATTCCAGTGAAGTATATGTCATTAATTATATCTGTAAGCCATCTGATATATTCGCCATTCAATAGTTTTAGGAATTCATTCCAGATATCATCTGGTCCTGGTGCTTTCCCATTCTTCAACCCTACCACAGTTCGAATGACCTCATCAACTGTAATCGGCAAAAATTCGGTACCTGGTACGTGGGAGGATTTTCCGATCTGATAGTATCTTCGAACAACTGGCTTATATATTCTTTCCAGATTTTCATTTTTCCCATGCGATCGACAATGATGTTTCCTTTGTTATTCTGAATTTATTGAAATTATATAGGCCCGATATCTCTTTTATCTTCTTGTGTATGTTGAAGGTATCATGTTTCTTCTCAAGTTCTTCAATTTCTGCGCATTGTTCTTCTGTCCAATCTTGTTTTGCGCATCTTATCTTACATTGAATTGATATTTGCATATTTCGGTACTCTGTTTTATTCCTTTTCAATAATCTCTTCTCATTCATTAACTTTAATACTTCATCTGTCATCCATGGTTGTTTTTTCTCTGTTTAAGCCATTCTGGGAAGAGTCGATTCTACACTGTGTGGATTTTCTTTGAATTTTCGACACTCTTCAGCTATTTTTTCAGTTACTCCTTGGCGTGTTTCATCATTCTCTCTAAGTTTCCTTATATCCCATTTTCTTCTGTCTATCTTCTTCTTTATCCTTTTTAGCTTGAGTTTAAATTTGCCACAGAGAAGAGCATGATCTGAGTGTACGTCAGCTCCTGGGTACCTTTTAGCAACTATGCTACTGTTACGGTACCTTTTATTTATTAATAAGTAGTATGTCTGGTTTCTTTCAATATGACCTTCTTCATCCTGAGGTGAAGTCCATGTATATTATCTTCGAGGTGGCTGCTTGAAAAGGGTGTTCAGGATAACAAATTGTTCTTTTGTCACAAAATCTTTTAATCTCTCACCTCGTTCGTTTCTAGTACCCAGTCCAAATCTGCCGATCAGTTCCGAGCTGTCGCTCCTGCCTATTTTGGCACTAAAATCACCCATATTGAGAGTGAAGTCTTCTTTCTTAACTTGTTTTAATATGTCAGATAATGTTGAGTATACAATTTCCACGTCTCCATCGGGTTTTTCAGAAGTAGGTGACTATATTTGTATTAAATTCAGTTTGATAGGTGTGCATTTTAGTTTAAAAAAAAATCATTCTATCGGAAATCGGAGTAAAACTTATATCATACTGAGATAGTTTAGGTGAGAATATTGTAACGCTCAGTTCCCACACAAATACAAACCTAATTTACATAAATCTACAAGTTCACAATAATCTCCAAATTCACAAAAATCTCCAAGTTCACAATCGGTGGTACAGCCTTTAGTGCAGGAACAATAGCGGCCCCCAGCTTTTAGACAGTGGAGAAGGGTCGTGGTGAGTTATAATGCCTGAGCGCCACGCGGTTAACTTATCGCCATGCCCTGACGCTGGCTCTTCAGTGAGATTCGACCAATAACCACGAATTGTTCTCCTCCCCGCTGTAACCTATTGAGATAACTCGGAACAGGAAACCAAAAAAAAAAGAAATACCACCTCAATTAAACAAAAATAACAAGTGTATATTCAATATTGGTGACTATACTTTTGAATTAGATAAGAAAAATAATTGCTACAAGAAGAATTTCTTGTATATGTAGCTATGACAATTAATATATAAATTTATGCTAAAGATGGAATATTAAAAGTAACGGTTTAAAGTTAAGTAGTACTTTATGTTATATCTACGGCGCCCTATAAATACGAAGACGTGATCACGTGTCGTTTACATGCCCTTGATTGGTGCTATCAACCGATACGGTACAAAATATGATAACTTCTTCTACTTCTAACTCTAAATAACTCTAATCAATAAGCGAGAAGTTACCATGCTAGTTCAAATGTACTAGAGATTAATGTAAATAAAATATTCGTTAATGTAAGTACAATATCGACCTATTAATTAGTATCGGTACCAAAGATAAACCTACATGAGTACGCATCGATATGCTATGTTGATATACGAACAGTTCCAAACATATCTATATCATACAACGCTGGAAAATATAAAACACGCAATCAAAACTACGCTGAAAAGAGGTAAAACACGCAATCAAGACTACGCTGAAATTAATTAATAACACGCCAATACTATCCGGATTAGCTGGATAATCTGGTATACCCAGGCTAACTATTGAGAATAATCCGTTACTCCCAAATATCTTGAAGATCGCTATATTTTAAATCAAGCAAAACCCTTAATCACCTTCAATAAACAAATTCATCGAAACTTTAATTTAAGTAGCCTTAAATCACCAATCAAATAGAACACAATAATAAGATGAAATAAAATAAAAGTCCCAAAATACACTAGATAATATCCTAAATTAAGACTTATCTGATAAGCTATCAAGCCAACAGTGAGTTCATCCAAGATCCAGGTGTTCGTCGAATCACTGGAGCGTCAAGGTAGAGAAGACACACTTCGTAGGCGTTGAGGCTTGGATCAGACAGCGAGACACGTAGTCAACTTGAAGGTTACTCCGAAATCACGTGTTGTCGGAGGAGTCTCAGTATGCAGTCTGGAAACCCAGGTAGGAAACCGGATCGTAAGAGGACAATGGAAGGCCCATAAAAACCAATAATCCAAGAATAAAACGTCCAAAAATCTAAATCCAAAATTAAAAATCAAAAAATCCAGATTTAAAACCCCCTGAAACAAATAGGGCAAATTAGAACCGTGATCAAACCAAAATACGAAGGAAACAGATACGGAACCTCAACAAATAACAGATCAAAACAATATCTGTATCAAAATTACTCAAACAACATACCTTTAGATGTTAAACGGGGTTCAAGTGTGTGGCAGCTCTCGAAAGTCAAATCCCCAAACGTGGGTGCAGGTGGTCGAATCTACAAATCTTCCTTCATCTACAATCATCCATCAGACGAGAACCCATCGACGACCACAATCCTGCTCAAGGGCTTCGTTGAATAATCCCCTAACTAGGGCACTGTATATTTCACACTAAATATCAGTATCTCAACGAAAATTCCTGATTTCGAGGGCTCGGCACTGAAACCTACTGGTTCCTTCAAGATCACATAAAGACTAAATTGGCTTGCTCCGAAAATGACGAGGCTAGCAGAATCATCATCGCATAGACTCAACATGCTAAGTTGCCAGCAGCGTCCCTATTTGTGACAAAGTACTAGAAAGTTATGATGTCATACTACCGGATTCGCCAGATCAAGCGATAAAGTGACTTACTATCGAAATGATTTGATCAGTTAGAACCTACTCTTAAATGCTTAGTAGGAATATATAATCCACGCGTTATGCGGCAGTCTAAAATTACAATCAACACACGCCACTAATAGCATTATGCCACATAAAGCATTAACTTGGCAACCATGTCGAACGTGAAGACCACGCGCCTGTCCATAGACCTGTCAAATTATACCGCGAAAGTTACGCCCACAGACCATATGAAACATAGAACACTTTCCTTGTCGTAGGTTAGAATCTACTCCGAGCTGAAATATTATCGAACTTTAATAATGGATAATCAGTGGAATACTGCGTCTATATGCGAGCCTAGAGTGCTAAACATTGATAACATCCAATATAATCAGCAAATTCAATCGTTTGGTAGCTAAATCCTACAGTAAATGCAACGCGAATTCGAGTGGTTCTCGAGTCGATTTCGACGGACGGATCCGATGCGATTTCCACCGGTCTAAATCCGAAGTGACATGTCATACTTCCAACAAACGTCAATGTTTCATTCCCAAAATGAAAATATTCAGTAGACTCCTAAGCAAAACAATATATTAACAAGTATAAATCAACGAGAAAATTCCCACAGAATGACCATCAAGTGTACAAAAAGTAAGTTATAATAATTACAGTGCTAGATATCCTTAAATAACCTTAAAATATAACTCGGCATGCATTATAGTCCAAACTCCAATTACTCGGTTAATCTGTAAACAATCTATCACTATTGTTTTACTTTAGACACAACCCTCCAAGGAAGGCGAAAATATATTCTAGATTCCGAAATACCTCGAATCAACGATTAAAAGCCATAATTAGGTGAAACCGGAGGGTGGACGTCAAGCTGCATCACAGAACCGAACCAATGAAAATAAGCCAAATGATTAGAAGAAGGGTTTCTTTCCCCATTTAGAAAGGCAGCACAATAAGACAAAACCCAGGGGAAAATACCAATATACAACGAAGCTTTGTGGTTCCAGCTGGAACGATATACCGTGTGTGTGTAAAGTTAACTGTTCATATGCAGGCATGTGCATTTCATATATATACACATAAATATGAAATATTTGCTTTAGAATACCTAATTTAATAGGTTAGGTTTCATGCTTTTCCAATACTACTACTATTGTGATGTTTATATAATTTTTGTAGTCTATTTTAATAAATAATATGATGTTTGATTATTTTCCCTCCAGAAATAGGTCAATCTATGGTCGTCCCACGTAATTTTTTTTATTTTGATCCATCGCCATTTCGTCCAGAAAAATTCATTTGCTCATATGTAATCGTAGCCGGTTACAAATCGATTCTCACATTAGTGTGCTGATTATTTTCACTACCAGAATAGTACACTTTATGGTCTTCTACAGTACAATGACCGCTTCCGGGTCACTTCATTTCACTAATTCCGAGAATGTCGATGTTCAGGCTGTTCATTTCAAGAATTGTATTATGTATTTTCTTGGCTTGAAACATAGTTTTAACGTTCCATGTGCCTACCATGCGTGTTTGTTTTGATATCTTTAGACATGTTTCTCTTTCTTTTTATTGGGTTTTCGCTTCATGACGACCCGAGAAGCAGAATCTCTTCTCATGCCGGATTTTAGTCTCCGTAAACTATGATCAGTAACTTATTCATTCACTCGTATACTTTCCATCATGCTTGTTATTAGGGATATCCTTAAGGATATTTAATGTGGTAGTCCTCCCGTGTCCGTACATCAGACATCCGTATGCCGTAGGTATGTACCTCCCCTAAATAATGAAAACTTCCCCATATGATCAAAACTAAAGTTATGTTAAGACAAAAAGTTCAGATATGGTGAAAGAAGAAAGGCTAAATATCCTATCGGATGCAACTGGTGGTCGATGTAAAAACAAATAACACAGATAAAAGCAATTAAATCATTAAATTAGACAAAAAACTTTAGCAATATTTACCTCTCTTGAATTGGAGGGTTGCCTGGAGGATCAACTACCTCGGTTTTATAAGGTGAGCTCGGAAAGCCTCTAGCAATAATGAAAAATAACCGTTAGCGTCATGGCGCCCATGTGCCAGCTGGCAGTAAAAAAATAAATTCCAGAAAAATCTTACCTTGTTCACTATTAAAATCCCGATAAATCGATAGTGTCAAAATATAAATGAGGGCTCAACCCAATATCCCCTAGAAGGATAGTATAAAACTCAATACTAAGAAAAAAGTTACCCACTACATTTCACACAAGCAGACACTTCCTACCTCTCCAGTAGGAATTTCTAGAAGGCCGAGATCATCGGTTTCAAACTTCCAAGGAATCTAGAGGGAAAAATCGTCAGTGAAGGAAGAAACGGTAGTGAGAAGAGCTATCGAAATGAAGAAATAGTCGATACGAGTAATACTTCTAAGATAATGGACGAGAACTGAGCATTGTAGAACGACTGCGCATGCAACAACTAAAGAGCAAAAATTAAATTTTTCAATAAACAATAGGAAATATTCCTAACCAAAATAATAAACCTTCAAAAATCTGAATCGACAGCAGCAATTAAGGAAAATAGCCCATTACTAATATTCAAGGCTACCAATAATATATTATAAAACTTACATTATGCCACTTGATAAGATATAGTCATCAGTACGGGTAACAAGTTTCGAAAAGAATGCGATAAAAAAATTTCATTTCACTCAGCCCCTATAAAAACAGTTAAAAACAAAACTACGGCTACTGACGGCCTTCCCCGCCACCTGTTTTTGTAGGGTTTTTCTCCTCTGCCCCCCAGCCGTCGAACTGCATCAGCGGCAAGTCCGACTGTAGATATAAGCAGAAATCACAAGTCTCAAAGACCACAGCTGTCGGTAAGAAGGTGGAACCACAAAACAACCACAAAATCTCCTAAAACTTAATAAAGGAATACAAACCTTGACAGTTGAGAGATAATTAAAGAAAAATAGTGGAAGACCACGGGAAAATATATGATACGCCCCTGATCCCTAGAGCACTATCAGAAGAAACAACAATGAGAAATTTATGCAGAATTCAACATGTCTTAGACACAAATAAGTAACAGATACTAATTTTTACTAATGAAGAAAAAACAAATATAATAACTAACAATTTTTCTCGAATTAACAGCAGCCTGCGATTACAAGTGAAATATTCAAACCGAAAGTAGTATATGAATTTGACTGATTCAATGAATATATGAAAATGTACTGTATGATAACGAAATTTGGCTTTAGGCATTATATTACCCAATGTTCTTTTTCTAAAAAAAAAAGTAGAAACATTTCAATTCGATATCTCGACCAATACGAACGCAGTGCGCAGCGCGCTCAGGTAATATGCGATTCCACATCAGGCCGAAATTAAGTCGACCGGCATTCTACGTCTGTGCGTTATTGCATTGCCATTGTGAGACCGAGTTTACACGAAACGAATCAGCACGCGCTCGTACGTCAAAATTCGAATTGCCGGCATTTCTCTATCGAAAATTTCGCGAAAATATTCTGTTTATGGCGGCGTCGACTACTGACAAATATCGATTCCTTTATATACCGACCAAATAAAATGATTTCGTAATAATTATTGACTGTCGAAATTCCCCAGTGACTCATTCATTCATTAAACTTACAAATAAGAGACCCGATTTTTTCAGACAAGAAAAAAATATCCATCAAAATGGCTGTTTTACGTATTTCAAGTGTTCTGATTGTGTTTTGTGCATTCAATGTCTTAGCTATCGAAGACTATTGCACTTTGAACACTTTTAGTGACGACGGAAGCGCTATGCGCTTCACCAAAGAGCCCACCAACGAGGAATTCGCTATCGTCGGCCAATTTAAAGGATTGCATTGTTGCGCTAAAGGATATAAGAGTATTGAATGGTAAGTTTCTTTTTGACGTAAAATTGAAATTTTGCTGCTAATATATATTTCACGCTCAACTCACCAAGTGTCTTTTTTTTTGGTAAAATTTATTTAACGCTAGTGTCGCATCGGGATTTTTTAATAGCTGAAGCAGTTATGAGAAGGACTATTCTGTGCCACGAGCGGATTTTTGCGGAATAATAATAATAAGAATATTTTAGTATTTTAGATATATAAAAAATTTACCTCTCTTTATAAAGTGACAGTTTGATTAAAAGAAAGAAGAAAAACGGTTTTCAAATTCGAGGATGAATATCTAGAGAGCGAAACGTCACGTCCCCCGGTCGAATTGACTACAGATTCGTGATGAGCATCCCAAAATCTACCCTAATGCCATATTTCGTTACGATCGGCGATAGTTTCAGTAACTAGAAACACTAAAAATCTATCTTTCCGGAAAAAACGAAAAAAAAAATTAATTCGTGTTCTACTAAATAGGAGGTATGCAATATTCTCAAAAAACAGTCCACATGCTAATATTATACCAATAGGTACCTAATTACCAACAAAAATTTAAGAAGTCATTTTTATATTATCAGAAGAAAAATAGGAAAAACCTGCAATAATGCCCATGTTGTTTAAGAATTTCGGCTCTAAGGATTTCGAGAAATCCATTTGGATTTCGAATAGGCTTTCGGGATTTCCCGAGGGAGAAATCGCAAGGAAAATTTGTATACCAGATTTCACAAATCTCCATGATTTCACAGATTTGGCCACAAACTTTCTCAGTTCTTCTTCTAAATATTTAAATGTGAACTACAGTGGCTTTATACAGGACAGTGACGACAATAGACCTGGGCCGCCATTTTGGAGCAAATTTTGTTAAAGGTTATATGGAAGTTTCGCGTTTTTTGCATTATTTTAGCAAGAAGCTAACAAAATAAAACGAATGAAGTATTATAATGATAGGAATATGTTAACCGGACCCTAAGTCCCGGCGCCCACAGCAGAGATGGGGCGGCGACGCGTCGCGGACGTGGCAGAGACGCGGTAAGAACGTAGGCGCGGTTAAGATCTTTCTATGCTATTGCCATCATATAAAAACGATTTTTTTTCTATTATTTCAAATAAATGCACGTTAAGTTCGAAGTCGCCCATTTTAAAGGTGCGTCCAGACCTGTGACAAGACCACGTATCGTGACACCGCCGCGAACCTCGTCGCGTATAGTCTGGACGGTACTCCGTAACCACAACGCGTGACATCGCCGCGTTTACCGCGTGTCATCACTGCGTTCCATGTCCTGTCGGTCTTTTGGCGTCGCATCAAAGGGATGCTACGCCGCTTGGTTCGACAAGTCTGGACGGGACCGCGTATCATCAGAACGTTTTGCATATTTACTTGAATTTTAACCAGTGTAGCGGCTATTTTTGTTTCGAATTAGTATTTGCTTTTTTAATATCAAGATGGAATGTGGACAGGAGACAACGTTAACATTTATAGAATTACGCAATAAATTATCTATAGCTATGTACGCTGCTGCTGCAACGTCCATGATGACCGACTGTTTTTTATTTAAATGAGCGGAACGCTGTGAACGGGACTATGATACGCGACGATGACATGCGGGGATGACAGGCGACGATGACACGCATCGAAGTTCGCCTCGTCGTGAAAATGTTCGCGACGCTGTCACGTCACGGGGTTTTGTCACAAGTCTGGACGCACCTTTAACAAATGTCTCGCCTCTTCAATGAGCCTCTGGGGACTAAAAAGAAACGCGGCTCGGTCGCGTAAAGACATGTCGCGGCCTGACTTCCCTTATTAGCGTTGCCTCTTTACTTTATATGGTGAATAACTAAATTAAGTCGCGTCCGCGCCACGTTCCCGTCCGACGTCCGCGCCTAGTCTCTTCTGTGGGCGTCGGGCCTAAGACAACAAAACATTAATAATTTTCACAAAATTAACAAGCAAAATAATTGTAAGTATTATACTAGCATTTGAAAATCCCGCATGTATAAGCGGCAAGGAACATGTTTCCGACTCTTTTTGAGCGTAGTATAGAAAGGGACAGAAACTCAACCGAAACTAAACACTTATCAGCTGAATTGACAATGTAAGTAGGGTTATGAGTCAAGATTGTGACAGATACAGATTGTTATGTAAATATAAACAATTATTTGTTTTTATTATTAATAACGTTTTAATGTGATAATCAGAATGGTCGTCTGTGTTCGAAGCATGAAATTTTAGTCCTTTCTCCATGTATCTTTCAGCGAGGTGATGTTATAAATAGTAAATGTAATTTTAGTTCCATATCTGAATTAGCCTTCCCGAAAAAATTGTTTTCAAAGGCACAATACATATGAAGCGGCGAAGCAGGTATCCAGTTTATACAGCAGTGGATGCAAGAAAGGGCACTTTTTTTTAAAGCACATAGGTATATGGACAAGCAAAACATAATTTAAACATGACATGATGCACTTCCATTACATGGAATTCTAAACTTTCAACAGAGTTGACCAGTTTAAAATTAAAGCTGCTGCCATAAAACCATGTCTAGACTTAAGACTTGTTTATGTTAAAAACATCTTATTTATTTATAATCAACACAAAGAATATAAAAGCTTACTTCAATTTTGAGCTTTGACCAGAGGGAAAAATCAGATTTAATAAGGATGCTGTCAATGAATGGATTCTGAATAATGAAAAATTCATTTTGATTTTTATGGATGTTAATTACGAACAGAAGTATGTAATGTTGGGAAATAAAGTAGGTAACAGGTTGACAAACCTGTATTTCATCTAAAATAAATATATTCATTTTACTCAGCGTTGTTTGATTAACTTACTTCAAACTCTTCTTTCTTATCGATAAAGGTTTAAGCTAAACGGTAACAATTTAAAAAAATCTTAAATAAAATATACATATTATATTACCTAATATATTTAAAACAACAAAACAGGAATACACTTCTGGTTATTGACAAAAGCTAAGTAAAGAGCCTTCATGGAAAAAACTGTAGTTTCTCGAGTGAAATTTTTTAATACAAATAGTTTTTCAAGGATTTACCAGCATATTTGTGCATTAATTTACTTTTTTTTATTGAAATACTAATTATTTTTTGATTCATGTATGACAAGGTTCTGTGATAACTGTACTACCAATTTTCCATTTCTACCTAAGAATATAATATGTGTTCATGGTAAAAAATCCCATCCATTCTCGACTCCTCAGTTTGCTCGGAAAGCCTCGATATGGAATCTGCAGATTTCAAGGCAAATTCATGCTTTGTAGAAGCCATTCTTTTCAAGTTGGGTTTGGAAATGGAAAATATGGTTGAGATAGCATTTGGCTTTAACTTCTTATCTCATCTTTCTTCCTTCCACATGTCTGGTGCCAAATGAACCTGCAAGAAAAGATAATCCGTTACTACATTGTAATGTATGCATCACTTATTTAAGCAAATTGAGCCATGACATTTGACGAACATGTTACTTAGACTGTGTTATACGATGCTGGCTAAGCTCGAGTCAGCTAAACCAACATTGGTGGTTGAAGAATCCCATTTAAAATTCATTGCAGATAAAATGATCTAATTTGACAGCAATATATTGTCACGAGTAATTTTTGGGGTAGCTCGTTTATTTAAAGAATAACTTCTCAGAGAAGAGTCTCGTCGCGATTAGTACAATGATGGGGTCTCAATGCTTCCTTTAATCTACCACTGGATGTTCTACTCGTGAGAACACGCCTTGTTTAGCGTGCCGGGGGGTAACTGAGGTAGGCCGGGATCGCGTCACGTGGGGTAAGAAGAGATGATAAAGTAAGCACGTTTAGTTTATAACAATAACAATGTATTAACGATAAAACTTTAACAACAATTATTCTTCAGAGAAAATGAGATTCTATTATACCCGATTACTAGGGTGCGCATGTTTTCTCGATTTGAGGTACTGTTCATAGGTCTTTGTTTACTGTCTTATAATTTATAGTTTTTCTTAAGAGCTGGGTTTTATTTAAGAGCACTAAGAGCTTTCACTAAACTTTTTAACTGACTATTTAGACACTTGTCTTTCTCAACACTCTGACAAACTTCTTGTCAAGACTTTACTATGGAGGTTGTGCAACCCCTGGCCCTAGCAGTCGTCAAGTAACTAACCGGTACCAGGTTGGGTAGGAAAGGAATTGAACCTAAAGCAGTCGTATGACTAACTCTAGGAGCGGATAGAACCCAGAAGGCAGTCGTCAAGTGACTAACCTTGGGAGCTGGAGGTGAGATCAATGTCTGCCGAACTGAGGATTCGGTAACGTATTTATATAAAACAAAGTGATGATCATTGCATGCATAAGGTTCAAAGTCGCTCCCGTTGATTGCTCGCGTTGTTTATAGTTTGCCTTTAATGTTTATATAACAATCTTCAAGTTCAAGTTCAAACTTGCGACAGGGTGATATTTGTTTAGTAGCTTATGCATTTTAGTAGATTACAATATAAAGGAGTTCAACCACCAGTCGTAGTTCAAATAAGCTGACTTTAAGCCTCTATTTTACAACGAGGCCGTAATAACTACATAACAGTAACTATATGATGTTAAACATGGAATGTTATAAATGTTAAAGTATTTTTTGTACTTTCAGGACTAAAATGGTTCATTTAATCCTAAGGGACGAATGTGATCGTGATCACAAAGTTAATGGCACTAACACTTGTTTACTTACGAGGGGCAAACCGCGCTCTGAAATCAGTGTATATACAAACCATTTGCAATCCATGAAATCACATTGCAATCTTGTAATCATATTTTGAAATCACTTGAAATCTATTGTAGTTATTTGAAATCTGTGAAATCTGTGTGCATTCCCTTGAATCTGATTGCAAGCCTTGAAATCTACCTGTATTCCTTGAAATCCATATTGAATTCAATGTGCAATCTCTGTGTGTACCCTGTATTGAATATGTAATTTTTTGGCCATCTGGTAACATTGCGGGTCAGGGGTAACATACAAAATGTATTAAAAATACCAGTATCGCCGGCAATTCCCCGAGTAATTCCCATACCCTGTTAAAGAAAATTTAGACCAGCTCTCGGTCCAGCTTTTTTATATTATACGTAGTGACTGTTATTGTGGTATTGCGTTACTCGGGGCGTTACTTTTGTGTTGATTTGAATGAATTGTTAATTATTTTATAGTGGTGACATCACATAAAAAGGTAAGAAATTTTTTAAAACTAAGTTTCACTTGGTATCAAAAGGAGGTTTCTATTTAAAGCTCGATTTTAAGTTATGATAACAATAGTAGGTATTACTGTAAATTGTCAAAGACTTGGCTAAATAAATATGTATTTATACGTAGGTCAATTTAAGTCTCAATTTAAGTATAGGCATGAATGTAGAACATATTACTTAATTAGATTTTTATACAAACCCTTAGACTATATAATAAAGATATACTCTAAGTACAAACCTAACCTGAAAAATCTAAAATAATATCAGTCAGCTCACAAACACAAACTGCTACGTTGCCGAATTTCATTTAAACTATTAAAATTAATAGATATTTATTTTCACATTTTTTTTTTGAGGGTATAAAATACAAAAATTATATGGGTTTTTAATTTGGGATTTTAGTTTCAGTATACATATTTTAGAAATTATTTCTTACATATCAATGACTCACCCTGTATAAAAATTAACTTTCGATAGTTTTGTTTTTGTATCTCTAGATCATGAAAAGCATAGTATCCCACTTGGTATCTCATTTTCGTCATTCTGTCTGTTAGTGTGTTGACGAGATAATTTAAAGGGACACCCGAGGGGACACCCTTGTTGTAAATGAAGTTCAAAATGACTTTGTGTTTCCTAGGGAAGAAAAAAAATTATATAGGCATCCAAAATCCAGTAACGACATGGATCGAGATTTAGACAACCTGGATGTAGAAATTTGTGTAGAAGCAGTTCTGCAAGGAGCACTTAATGAGGCTAACAAAATTGGTTTACTATCCACAAAAGAGGATTGTTTATCTATCGACCTGACGAAATAATCAATATGGAAACTGAGAGCGAAAATGAGCGTGACACCGATGAAGACATATCTAATTGTAGAAAAATAATGATTTTGAAACAACACACATTATTAGAACTGAAACTGCACAAGAAATAGTGACGGGACGTTGGAACTAAATGATTTCTGAGCTAAAATTAAAGGCACTAATATTGATGAGAGTTCTCCTTACTTAAAAGTTACGTTAGACAATAAGGACGTTATGTTATAATTTAAAAAAACCACTTTTTGCTGGTTACTCGATGAAAATTCGAGAAGATTAAGCAATGATAGATTAAAAAGATTTTTATCAAATAATAAAGGTTCGATTAAAGGTCATAAGGAAAAAAAGCGTCCGATGCAAATTTAAGTTATTTACCTTAAAAAAATAAAAAGAGATACAAAGATGTTTAAAAAAAAGAATCTGACGACAGTTCGGATGAAGAAATAAGTTCACCTGACTTAAATGATTCGACAGACACGGAATCCTTCAAGTCCGACTGTAAGAGAGATGTAGATCTTCACTCGAGTTATCAGCAGGAAATTTTATTAGAAAGGTATTGTGCTGTTATTTATATGATCAGCAATGGTATATAGGAAGAACAGCAGAAAAAATTGGCTCAGACCTAGGCTCAGACACATACCTACAAAGTAAAATTTTTGAAACTTACTTTAGAGTCTTATGTTTGGTCCAAAAGTGAAGACATTGTTGTGGTCTCGTCAAAATATATCTTTTATGGTCCAATAACTCTAATTGGGAATGGGCCTTTTATTTTGAATAGAGAAGAGCTTTTAAAAATTAAAAAAGAGTATAAATTAGCGAAACAAACACTTTGTCTCTGAGGTATTCCTATTTTTACTTTTTGTTGTATCAGTAGATATGTAGGTACATCTAAGCATATTTACATATCTCATATTATTGCAGATAGAGTCGTGACGAGAAAATTCTGGGACAAAAGAATATCGCTCGGAATATCCTGTCAGTACCTAGACTATTAGAAAAAAAAACGAAAAAAAACTTAGTATCAGGTAATCTCTCAGGTAATCTAGTAACCTCTATTAAGGTGCCACGAGAAGTGCAAAGTTTTTTTTAGTTGTCATGACTTGTCACCGTTTTAGGAGCCGTTTTACCACCAAATATTAGTTAATATTCGATGGTTTTACGTTCAAGCTATGTATTTCCATGGTAATGACGTGAATTTTTCTAAATGTTTTCCTTGTAGCCTGGGAGATGCTTGTCCCAGAATTTTCTCGGCACGACTGTATGTACATCTAAGCATTTTTTCATAGTTTATATTATTGTATTTTATAATATACTATTTTCTTGATTATTTTTGTTACGAGTTGTTTTTACTTGGGATAATATTAGAATATTTCATTAGGATTTTAATGTTATTTTGTTATGTATTTTATTTCATTTATAGCTGCCATAGAAAATGTAACTTTTCTAATAGTGTGATATAGGTACTTTTTTAATAAGTTTTTGTTGTTAAGGACATATCATAAGTATCTGTAAAAAAACTGTCTAATTGGGATAATTAATAAACAGCTCTGATTACTGTTTTGTTTGGGCTTAAAAAGATAGTATTACTATCTAAACTACCTAACTTTTGCAATGCCCCAGTGGCTCCAGGAATTTCTGGCCGGTAGCAAAGGCAGTAAGTAACAACTTTACAAAAACGTCTCTCCCACCTTTGACGGACGAACGTGGCATCACGGCGACTACAGCCAAAGAAAAAGCAAATATGCTCACCAAAATGTTTTCATCGCACTCTACCTTAGATGTGCCCCAAAGCAAGACTCTCCCCACTATACCAAACATCAACACCACCATGGCAGAAGTCAAGTTTTCTCATCGTGATATTCGCAAAATCCTTAGAGAAATAGATACGCAAAAGGCATCAGGACCGGACGGAATACCTGCCATCGTGCTAAAGAACTGCGCCAACGAACTAACACCTGTTTTTTCCAGGCTTTTTTCTCTTTCTTACAGAAAAGGGATTTACCCATCCTCTTGGAAAGTCGCTCGAGTGCAACCTGTTCCAAAAAAAGGCAAGAAAACCACGCCCTCAAACTATCGCCCGATTGCCTTGCTTCCAATAATCTCCAAAGTCATGGAACGTGTAGTCAACCAGCAACTACTCAAGGCTTTCGCAAAGAGATCGACAGGAGATATATTGGCCTATGTCACTCATATATGGAGTAGGGCAATTGAAAACTACGGAGAGTCTCGAGCGATTGCGTTGGATATTTCAAAGGCATTCGACAGAGTTTGGCATGACGGACTGCTCAACAAACTGCCGTCCTTGGGACTGCCCGCCTCTCTCTGCAGCTGGCTGGCCAGTTCCTTAAGAACCGATCCCTACATGTTGCAGTCGATGGACACATCTCGGACACATTCACCATCAACGCGGGCGTGCCTCAGGGCGCAATACTTTCACCAACTCTGTTCCTCATCTATATTAATGACCTGCTGATCGAAGCGAATAATCCTGTTTACAGTTTTGCAGATGACAGTACCCTTGTCTCCCACTTTAGATCAGAAAAACCCTCACCAGCGACTGAGACTCATCACCGCAGACAGGAGCAGATTACAGCAATTAATCAAGACCTGGAGAAAGTTCAAACTTGGGGCGACCGAAATTTGGTCCAGTTCAATGCAGCAAAGACCCAAGCAGCAACGTTTACTAAGAGGGCCAATACAGCGGGCCCTGACATCATTATGGCAGGATCGACCATTCCTTCATCCTCGTCAATCGGGCTGCTGGGTGTCTCGGTCAACAGCAATATGTCATGGCATGACCATGTTGCTAACATCGCAAAATCAACCTCCCAGAAGCTTGGTGCGCTATTTCGCAACAAAAAAACTCTATACACCGCAGCAGTTGCTCTTGCTGTACAAAGCGCAAATAAGACCGTGCTTAGAATATTGCTCACATATCTGGGGTGCCGCACCAAAGCATACCCTAAAGCTGCTGGATTCCATTCAGAAGAGGGCTGTGCGTCTCGTCGGCGATCCGGAGTTGACCCGGAATCTGGATAGTCTGGAACATCGCAAACATGTGGCCGAGATGTCTCTGTTTTACAGATACTTTCACGGCAGATGTTCCCAGGATTTGGCCCACATAATCCCGCCCCTGGCAACTCCTGTCAGGCAGTCCCGATAGACGGCAGGAGCGCACCAGTTCGTCGTACAACTAGAAACACCTAGAACATCGCTTTACCAGAACTCCTTTGTCTGGCGCACTGCATCACTGTGGAACTCACTCCCAGGACATCTGTTTCCCACTAATTACAACCTATAAATATTCAAGAACCGTGTCAATCAACATCTTCGCACACACACCGCTCGTCGAGCGCCATAGGATCTACCTTTAGTGTGTGTGCCACTGCCATAAAAAAAAATAATAATAATAGCTTACCCTAAATGTTTAAACATCATTTTTGTTTTAAATTGTCAGTACATCACATTATAAAATCAGAATATTTTTGTTTTATTCTTCTTTGCAATCCCTACATTCTTTCTGTAATCCATGAATTCTCCTTGCAATCTATGAAATCTTCGCAATCCCATTGAATTCTTTGCAATCCCCTTGAAATCATTGTAATCCCAGTACAATCATTGTATTCTTTTGCGAAATCCGTGAAATCTCTATTATTTTGAAATCAGTGTACACATTTTGGACCGCGGTTTGCCCCTCGTTTACTTATACTGTAACTAAGTGTTTCAAAGTATAATAATACAATATTCAACTGGTAAAGACAGGCCTAATATAACCTTGTATATCAAAAACGGCATGCACCCGCAGTGTACTACATTGGTATAAATACAAATAGTAGAATATAACAACAGTCTTTGGTGTGACAAAAAGACTCGTTAAACAATCACCCTTCAACTTTACATGCCTACGTTTTTTTTAAATCGCTACATTTAGGATTATAATGTATTGGAAGGCCTGCATGGTATGTAAAAGCCTACTTCTGACTAAATCTTATAGATAATGTACCTTAAAATACCACTTGTTCACCTACGTTGGTACCTACGAAAGCAGCAAATCTACACTTTAAAACATAATATAACTTTAATGTCTAATTGGATAAGCCGAAACTATATATACACAGCTTTAATAATCAACAAAAAAATGGCTAGAAAAACGTATAAGATCGCTATAAATCACATGAACTTCTCCACAGGCACAAACCAAAACAAACATAATTTGCTCCAAAATGGCGCAGCCAATGTGCGCGTTGAAGAAACATTGTCGTCACTGTCCTGTATAAAGCCACTGTAATGTGAACTGATCTCTACTGCTCTCTATTACTCTACCATTGTACCATTTCTTTTCATACGCAACAGCGTAATATTTTTTGAGTTCAGAAGTGACCTCGGGCTTTGCCAAGAGCTTCGCACTTTTTTCCAGTTTTGATTTTTCTTCCTCGCTAAACTCTCTAACGTCTTCCGAGGAAGAATCATCCAGAACCATTTCCTCCTCCTCAGATGATGAGGAAGTATCTTCAATGATATTCTGAATATATCTTTTTTTTCTTCTTTCAAATTCGTTTTATTAGTTTCATTCGAGGCTTTTTATAAAAATTTTGCGCAGTCTATCATTGCTAATTTTTCCCCAAGATTATCTAGAAGTCAACAGAAAGACGATTTTTTAACAATTATGTCTTTGTCTACTTTGAGCACTAGAAATTTTGACCTGGCAGAAACTTTAGTTGTTCGAATAGTCACGCAGGTTTAAAGATTTAGGTTTTTAATTATTCTCGGCAGGAATGTTTTCCTGTATTTCTTCGATATCTACGTGATTGTCGTGATTTTGTAACTCGTCTTTCGATTCGTCTTCTGTTTCTTCAACATCGACTAGAACATCGGTGTATTTTATGTTGAGATCAATATTGACATAGTCTGAAATTGTTGCATTTAGTCCTACTTTGCTTGCTTCTTCTATGTTAGGCTTTGGAACCTTTCGTTAAAATGCACCACAACTGTTTTATCCACAATACCGAGACAGAATCTTTGCACTCGACGCGCATATTTCGGTATTGTGGATAAAACTATGTTTTAGCGTCTTCCATATGTTTGTCAATATTTTTTTTATGTCTAACATGTCGATTTCTCCTGCTGTGTAATTTTCTGTGTTTGCACTTTTTTTTAAATTCTCTTGGAAATATAAACTGGTCTTTAACTTCTTCAACTACATTGTTACAAATTGCATTGTTTTCAGTCTATTAAGAAAATCTTTGATTGAAAAATTTATTACTATCGAATACGTTTACGTCATCAATCTTGCAGCCCTAGATTGGTTTCACATCTCTGACTAGACAAATTATCTGGATTGAGGTGTTCAGGTTTCAGATGAGCTATAACTGTATAATTAACCACAATCAATTTAGTGGACTGTATTAAAATAGGGTGGTGGAGGTTTTACACATAAGTTGTGAATTGAAACAGGTATGTAAGTTAGATATTAAGTACTTTAATTATGCAATTATTAATTTGCATTGGATATGGAAAATATATACAATTCTTAAACTACTATCACGCATTCATTCATTCACTCCCATAAACCTAAACATACACCAAGTTACTTATTAATAAATAAATATGTGTCAATACATGCATTAATTTAACTAGCATGTGTGAGTTCAACTCGACAGAAGTGCGGCAATTCAGGGGAATGAAGTTGTCCTTGAGGGTGTAGAGTTTACTTTTTTTGATATGAGCTCGCCAAATTCTGAATAGAAAAGTGATGAACCAACTTTTGTACAATTTTCGGCTAATGAAGTCGTGCTTAAGAATGCAGCGATAAGGTAATTCATCGAATTCATCATTTTTAACTATAGAGAAGTACCCTCACTTTTAAGTATCCATTTCAAAAGGTCTATCACTGCTGGAAGGCAGATTTTTTGCCGCTGACCCAAAGATGTTTATCCTTCCCATGCTTCTCCAGTCTTTTTCATTCAATTTAAAAAGGGTTTTTTCATTGGTTAACTGAAACTGAGGCAACCACTTTTATCATAATTTTATGATTTTGGTCTTTCCTGGAAATGCTACTAGTATATAGTCGTCTTCTCTTAAAGATTATTGTTGGGCGATTTGGTTGGATATTTCCTCTGTAAAATCAGTTTCATCATCCCCACTCTCCTCGGATGATATTCAATTTTGTTCGGAAGATGACTCTGACCCTGAAAATGCACTACGTTTTCTCTCCTTGGAAGCTTGATTACGTCTCTTTAATAATATTTCTTCGAGTTTTTTGCTAATTCATTTTCTTCCTTCTTTTTCTTGTTAATTTCTGCTTTTGATTTTCTTTCCTCAGCTGTAACTTTTTTGCTTCTTTACGATTTTTTTCTTTCTCCTTTTTATGATCATATTCTTGCCACGCCTTTGCCGTTATAACAGGTGGGATTACCTTCCTTTTTATCCTGATAGCAATGTACATATGAATTTTTCTTTGTTCCAGTAGTTGCCACCATAAAGTCCCAGTAAATGGCAGGGTACCATCTACTGGTTACGATCATTACTCAGTATTAAAATTTCATTTGACATTTTGGCATTTTCTGCTGGATCTGATACATAAAAACAGCATAATTTCAACAATACCCAGTCGTTAGCACCTATAGGCAGAGTCTATAGATCTCTATTTAAACTGTGCTATAGGTACCAACTACTGGAACCGAGAACAACATTTTTGCCCCAATAGTCGGCACTCCGCCATTTTTGTTTAAATTGCTCCTTTTTATTTCTCCGAATAAAGCACATTACTTTCAATACAAACTATGATTTATAAAAAATATATATATTTAACTTACATTCTTAACAAAATCACTAACAAAACCTAATATTTTTGCTTGGACAGACTACCATGTTGGCAATAAAATCTCCATATTGGAAATTTTTATGAATGACTTTCGTGGTTCATGATGTTGATGTAGAATGGCGCTAAGTTCAATTTCGTCATAAATTAAAAACAAATCTGCTAGAATGGCCTTTAAAGTGGTAGGTGCCATGTACTGGGTCACTGCCAACTAATGGTACATTTACCTTATTTGGAGTATACCTATCATATCTTAAAATCAACCCCATTTCCTGATTTAACAACATTTCCAAAGATCCGGTATGTTTTTTGGATAACAAATACAAAATACTGGTGGTCGGGATAAACAACTAATTTTGTAATTAATTATTACCATAAAGGTGAGGGTGGCAATTAACTGTATAATTAACCACAATCAATTTAGTGGACTGTATTAAAATAGGGTGGTGGAGGTTTTACACATAGGTTGTGAATTGAAACAGGTATGTAAGTTAGGTATTAAATACTTTAATTACGCAATTCTTAATTTGCATTTGATATGGAAAATATATACAATTCTTAAACTACTATCACGCATTCATTCATTCACTCCCATAAACCTAAACATACACCAAGTTACTTATTAATAAATATCTAGAAAAGAAAACGTCTTGATTATTTAAATCTGAACTGAATTAAATTAATCGTTTTCTATCTTTGAAATTTCAACCTTTCGTTCACACTAAAATTGCCTTGAGGTCTTCGTCGATTCTCTACTGTTATCATACCCATTAAACTTCAAACATTTGATTTAATTTGCTAGTATTGGAATGGATATCTCTACCGTCAATTTCCATCCACCATTTTTCAATCTTCTTCAAGAGAGACGCTACGGTTCCGTATTGTCTCAGAATTGCGTTAAAACGCCCAAAAGTGCTCTTTGTTCAAGCTTGGACAAAGAGAACAGAGGTACAGCAGATATTCTATAAATGTCTGTGCATACAAAAGAAGAAAATGGCCTAAAGGGACTTGACCTTTGGCCCGACATGGAGCTACAGCACTTTTACTGCTATTCGAGTGAACGCTTGAACTGCACTACACCGAGCGGTGACTGGACCGATCGACCGATGGGTTATGTGTGAGTGGTTGTAAGGCACGAAAAGCTAATTTTTTTCTGTCGGTAGGCGGCAAAATTGAAAGTCTGCTGAAAGAGTGGGAAATTCGCGGTATGAATTGAGCTGAGTCGGATGCATTTGAAAGGGTAGAACATGTTCTTTCTTTCTTTGACATATTGTTGTTTACACAACACTTACTGAGAACGATTAAGAACGATTTTCTCGACGAAGTGTCATTTTGCTTTCCGGGGATGGTTGCATATAGCGGAATCTATTATACCAACAATTCAGGTTCGGACTAAGGAGCATTAAATGCATAAATTTCTATTTCCCTGGGGTTAAATTAATATATTCGTAGATTAATTATTGCTCATTCATACTACATACATACAGGGTGTTATCATCAAACTATACGGGGAAAAAACGAAAGTTATACACATGTTGGGGTGTTTCCCCAACAACTGGCACAATCGTCAAAAGGTGGTTGCACTATAGTTTTAAATAATGTAATGCCAGCATACAGAGCTAATTTTTTGGCAGCTCTATCAAAAAAGAATAGCTTTTACCCAAGCTTTTACCTGATTTTTCTTAACAAATTCTAGATGTTCCTTTAAAGAAAGAGTATTGTCAACCATATATTTTACAGTATTTACCCATTGCATAGGTTCATTATCTATATAAGCAAAGAAAATTCGGGTCGGTCAAGTTTGCCCCTCGTATTAAACAAATTTCAAAAATAAATGAAGCATAATTTTGCACATATTTTGCACAATTTTGCACACTGCAAATGAAATTTTGCACACCCACACAAGGAAAACTAGAGCTGTTTTTATACGGGGGCAAATTTGACCGTTCCCCCCCGTCTGTTAGAAAGTTGAAAAATATTGATGCCACTCGATTCGGCAAATTTTGCACACCTATTTTCAAATTTTGCACACTTTTCTGGGAAAAGTTACGAGGTGTTAAAAATTAGAATTTTTATGGCATTTTCCCCCAGTTTGTCTAAAAGTTTAAAAATTTTTATGCTGCTAGGTGCAATTAATTTTGCAAAATTTTGCAAACCAATTTTCAAACTTTACACACTTTTCTGGTGAAAGTTATGAGGTGTTAAAGATTTTCATTTTTCCCCAGTTTGTCAAAAAGTTTAAAAAATTTTATGCTGCTAGGTTCAACTAATTTTGCCCAATTTTGCAAACCAATTTTCAAACTTTACACACTTTTCTGGGGAGAGTTATAAGGTATTAAATATTTGCATCCCCCCCCCCCCCTTTGTCAAAATGTTGAAATCTTTTAATGCTGCTAGGTTCAACTAATTTTGCACAATTTTGCATAACCATTTTCAAATTTTGTACACTTTTCTGGGGAAAGTAATGAGGTGTTAAAAATTAGCATTTTCCCACCCGTTTATCAAAATTTTGAAAAATTTTGATGCTGCGAAGTTCAACTAATTTTGCACAATTTTGAACACCTATTTTAAAATTTTGCACACTATTGTGGGGAAAGTTATGAAGTGTTAAAAATTTGCATTTTCCCCCCCGTTTGTCAAAATGTTGAAACATTTTGATGCTGCTAGGTTCAACTAATTTTGCACACCTATTTTCAAATTTTGCACACTTTTTCTGGGTAAAGTTATGAGGTGTTAAAGATTTCCATTTTCTCCTTCCTTTGCCAAAAAGTTTAAAAATTTTGATGCCGCTAGGTTCAACTAATTTTGCACAATTTTGCCCAACAATTTTCATATTTTGCCCACTTTTCTGGGGAAAGTTATGAAGTGTTAAATATTTGCACCCCCCCCCTCGTTTGTCAAAAGGTCGAAAATTTTTGATGCTAAGTTTAAGTAATTTTGCACAATTTTGCACACTTATTTTAAAATTTTGCACACACGACTGGGGAAGTTTATAACGAGGGGTTAACCGCTGACTAGAATTTGTACACTAAAATACCATATTTGACAAATAATACCAGAAAATACCAATATTATATAAAAAAAATATCAAATATCGTAAAAATTGCCAAATAATACCAAAAAATACCAAAAAATACCAAATAATACCAAATAATACCAAAAAATACCAAATAATACCTAATAATACCTAAATAATTTAATTACGCGGGCGTGCATCTGAGCGCAATTCTTTCACCAACTCTGTTCCTCATCTATATTAATGACCTGCTGACCGAAACGAAAAATCCTGTTTACAGTTTTGCAGATGACACTACCCTTGTCTCCCAATTTAGATCAGAAAAACCTTTACCAGCGACTGAGACTTAGCACCAAAGACAGGAGCAGATTACAGCAATTAATCAAGACCTGGAGAAAGTTCAAATTTGGGGCGACATAAATTTGGTCCAGTTCAATGCAGCAAAGATCCAAGCAGCCACGTTTACCAAGAGGGCCAATACGGCGGGCCCTCATTATGGCATCAGGATCGACGGATCTACCATTCTTTCATCCTCGTCAATCGGACTGCTGGGTGTCTCGGTCAACAGCAATACGTCCTGGCATGGCCACGTTGCTAACATCGCAAAATCAGCCTCCCAGAAGCTTGTTGTGCTATTTCGCAACAAAAAACTGTATACACCCCAGCAGTTGCTCTACAAAGCACAAATAAGACCGTGCTTAGAATATTGCTCACACATCTGGGGTGCCGCACCAAAGCACACCCTAAGGCTGCTGGATTCCATTCAGAAGAGAGCTGCGTACGTCTTGTCGGCGACTCGGAGTTGACCCGGAATCTGGATAGTCTGGAACACCGCAGACTTGTGGCCAAGATGTCCCTGTTTTACAGATACTTTCACGGCAGATATTCACAGGATTTGGCCCGCCCCATGCCGCCCCTGGCAACGCCTGTCAGACAGTCACGACAGACGGCAAAAGCGCACCAGTACGGCGTACAACTGGAAATACCTAGAACATCGCTTTACAAGAACTCCTTTGTCTGGCGCACTGCATCACTGTGGAACTCACTCCCAGGACATCTGTTTCCCCCTAATTACAACCTAAAACGATTCAAGAACCGTGTCAATCAACACCTTCGCAAACACACCGCTCGTCGAGCGCCATAGGATCTCCCTTTAGTGTGTGTGTCACTACCATAAAAAAAATTACAAATCCAGCTTAATAATCGAAAGTGGATAAAATTTATATTGTTTATTGTCCTGTTATTTTTGTAACGGTATTTCTTAGTTAAAAATTATACTAATATTCTAAACAAAACATGTAAACATTAATATAAACAAATACGTACACGTTGCTAATGCTAAACACAGACTTTTGACTGGATTCAGTGAAATACTTAACCTTCGCCAATATAATAAAATAATACACCTAACATTAGCCACCGTCACAAACAATATAGCTACGCAACCGCTGCTGGATCTAGTTTTTCCGAACTTTAAAACTTTCCTGCAAAAAAACGACGCACCACTTGTTAATAAAGATCCCTATCATCCATCCTTACTGATCAATTTTCAAGCGGCCCTCCCTCACATAGGCAACTTTCCTGTAAACAGTGATGATCTACACCGTAATAACTTCAGAAAAGTCAATTTCATAGCTGTTATGAGCTAATGTCGAACACTGACTGGTCGCCTGTTCTCAATGGCACAGATGTCGGTAACCCATGTCAGAGTTTTTATGAGATTCTAAATATTATATTCGCTACCTGTGCAATTCCGTGGCGTAGGCGCTTTCCTCCATGGTTTACCAAGGAACTCATTGACAATGTATTCAAAAAAGAAAAGGCCTATCGTGACTTTAAAACTTATAAATCTACATTTTACCTCTCCAGATACAAATCTTTGCGCAGCTTAGTTAAATCGAGCTCCGACAAGATACAGGAAATATATCCGGCATGCCGAAACAAGCATAACTTCTGATCCATCAAACTTCTGGTCTTTTATTCAAAGCAAGATAGCTCAATCCCGCATTCCAGCCACTATGAAAGACACTAATCACTCTTACCACGGACCCCAATGTGTCGTTTCGGCTTTTTCCAACTATTTTCAAAGTGTGTACAAAGATTCTCACCAGCCTGCAAATATTGATCCGTTAATGCAGTATTCCGATATCATCGACGTTCCGCCAATAACTACTGATGATATAGTTGTAGCAAGCAAATAACTTTAAAACAAGATCACCCTGGCCCAGACGGTATCCCACTTCATTGTTAGAGACTGTTCCATCGTTTTGTGCGAACCCCAGTGTCATATCTTCAATCTGATCCTGGAACTGGGCATGTTTCCCGAAACCTGGAAGGTTGCAATAGTCTGTCCCATGCATAAGAAGGGCGATCCAATAGTTATTGAGAATTATTGTCCTATACCATGTAACTTCTCCAAAATATTCAAGATTATCCTGCAGAAATTTTACCAACATCTTTGTTATCAAACTGCTTTATTACTACTTCGTCAGACCAAGGGTGGATTATGGGTCACTTGTATGGTGTCCGTGGTATGGTTGCCACATTGATTCGTTGGAGGCTGTGCAGAGGCGATTTCTCACGTATCTTATGTTCAGAGAGGACGATATTTACCCAGACCAAGGGTTTGATCGTAACCTTTTGTTGTCCAGATTCAGGAAACTGTCGCTGTCTGCGCGCAGATACTCACAATCGCTGATATTCCTTTATAAGTTTCTCCATGATGTGATCGATTGTCCCTTTCTTTTGGAAAGTATAACATTTCATGTACAGCGTTTAGCAGCTAGACAACAACCCGCGTTCAGTCTGAGATTGGCGAGATCTAATGTTCTATATCAGTGCCCCATTCACAACATGTGCAAAAATTTCAATCTTGTATCAAACGCCTCTCATATACATACCAGCAGTCTGTCTAACGTTCTGAAACATCTGCGTGAGGCGTCTCCGCATTCTTCATATTCATTTTTCATCTGTATTTCCCTTGTTTTCATTTCTTTCTTCTTTGTCACTTCTTATTTTGGATTAATTTGTTTTTTTCTTAGTTTTCCTACCTTACTTTGCGTTATTCGTAAAGTTCTTGATCCGTTTCGTTCCTGTCAAGGTTCCTCTACATTCTTCATATTTAGTCTTAGTTTAATTTGCTAGTTTATTTTAATTATAACTCTTATTTATTTTATCTTTTATTATTTTTCTTTGTATAACAATATTTTTGTGAATTACTTGCTCTTAATTTGTATGTGAATTTCCTGTAATTGGGCGTTTGCCTGTTGGAAATAAAGAGCTTATTATTATTATTATTATTATTATTATTATTATTATTATTATTATTACCATTGGAATTTTTTCCGAATATAGCTTCTTGTATATATTACTTTTTAAAATTAAGCATTGGATAGTGGGCAATTATCGATTACAGGATCAAGCAAAAATTATGGTAGATTCCGATAATTATCGGGCATTTGGCAACACTGTTTAGGACATCGAACATGTAATTGCGACGTTGCGACATGTGCCTCGTGAATAATGCATAGTTATTGCGCATGCTCATATTAGACACATGTACAAGAAATACCATAAAATACCACTCAAAATACCAATAATACCAGACAAAATACCATATAATACCAAATATTACCAGATAATACCAAATATTACCAGATAATACCAAATATTACCAAAAAATACCGAAATAATTCCAAAAATACCAAGCTAGTGTACACCAAAATACCATCAGCGGTTGGCCCCTCGGTTTATAAGGTGTTAAAAATGTGCATTTTCCCCCCGTTTGTGAAACAGTTGAAAAATTTTGAGGCTGTTAAGTTCAACTAATTTTGCACAATTTTTGAACACCTATTTTCAATTTTTGCACACTCTTCTGGGGATAATTATGAGGTGTTAAAAATTTGCATCCCCCCCCCCCCCCCCCCCGTTTTAACCACATAACTTTCCCCAGAAGAGCATGGAAAATTGGAAGTTAGTTGTTGAAAATTGTGCAAAATTAGTTGAATTTAGCAAAGATTTCAGCTTTTTGACAAACGGGGGGAAAATGCAAATATTTAATACCTCATAACTTTCCCCAGAAAAGTGTGCAAAATTTGAAACTTGGTGATCCAAATTTTGCAAAATTAGTTGAACCTAGCAGCATCAACATTTTAAAACTTTTTGACAAACGGGGGGAAAATGCAAATCTTTAACATCTCGTAACTTTCCTCAGAAAAGTGTGCAAAATTTGAAAATAGGTGTGCAAAATAGTGCAAAATTTGCCGAATCGAGTGGCATCAAAATTTTTCAATTTTCTAATAGCCCCCGTCTGTTAGAAAATTGAAAACGGTCAAGTTTGCCCCCCGTATAAGAAACAGCTCTAGTTTTCCTTGTGTGGGTGTGCAATATTTTATTTGCGGTGTGCAAAATGTGTGCAGAATTATGCTTCATTTAATTTTGGAATTTGTTTAATACGAGGGGCAAACTTGACCGACCTAGAAAGTTCATCGTAGTAGAATTTTCTTTGCTATAAGTAGTTCATAATTTTTCAAGTTTAGTATTTGCACTTATTTATTTTTTTTAAGTATATTGATTTTTGTAGATTCATTGAATTTATTTAAAAAGTTTTAATTATGGTTGATTACAAGTTTGAATTACCCAGTGTGTTATTTCCAAATTTAATAAACAAAATTTAAAAACTATATAACATCTCATTTTATAAAATATTAACAGAAAATAAAGATTAATCATTAATTCAGGCTTCAAACATCTATGCCGTGACATTTGAAAAAGAAACCTTTATTTCCAGGTAGTAGAAGGTATCCAAAACAGGAATGCAATTATATCGAAAAAATCATAGTATTTGTTAATTATAAAACCTCCAATATTTCAAAAACCGTTAAGTTTTGATACATGATAACGTAGGTATACAAAAAATATGCAGGATTTACTACAAAAGACAAAATCCTTAAAAAATATTAAAAAAAAACCAAGTTGGCATGTGTAAAAGCAGATGAAATCAAAACACTTCTGTTCGGAATAATTTTTTCTAATTTCAAAAATAATAGAAATATTTCCATTTAAACACTTATCTGCAGCACACTACACGTAACATAAGGGTTTGATAATATCATAAACCTAACTAGTAGTTAGGTTTATGATAATATCCTACATATATCTACAATCTAGACAGTGTCCGAACAAAATAATGGCTTATGTATTATCAGGCTACTACAGATAACAGATAACTTATTATAATCAATTTATAATAAGTTGTCTGTAGTTAAATTTTTCTCTTTTATCTTCTTTACCACTGTATTTTTATTTTTAATTAAATAGTCCCCTGGGCTATTATTGTTATGGTTTTTATTTTTGTATATTGTGATACTGATGGTCATACTGTTTAATAAATGTTATGTAAGTCACTCCTAGAAATTGATAGAGGATTGAAATAAAGTCCAAAAAAAGTGATTGCATTTACTAAAAAGAACTCTCTTAAACGGTGTCTGAATATGGATTACTTTCATTTTATTATCTTTTCTTATGCAACGTTACGTCGAATCCTTTCGACAATAATAATTCCTCGAAGCGAACAATATAAAAATTTACTGTAACATGGATTATTTGTTTAAAATGAGGTTTATAGGTAAACATCGAGGATAAATAATATCGATGCGCTTCGTGATAAATATTTTCAAAACAGTGTTGCCAGTCGTACGGGCGATATTTTTTCACAGAATTATTATATTATAATAATAATCGATCTAGATTGGCGTAGGTACTATTTAAAAATCGATTGCCCAAAAAATCTAGCAATAAAAAAAGGTCCTGTATGCTTAAGACCATACGACAAAGCTGTGTAAGAAATAGCATTGATGGGTAAAGGCCTAGTTTATTTGCATACAAAATTTAAGTAATAATATTTACCGGGGTAGTTTGTGTTTATATCTGCATAATTTCTGTGAAATAAAAAACTGGGAGAAAAATCCGATTAATTGGAATGTGAGCAAATATTTTGTATGTAAGTAAGTACTTACAACAAATGCTATTATTGACTTCGATGTTTAAAGTAAAATTTTACCTTGATGTTTTATCTCCCGTAAACCATAGGGGTTAGTTCTAAAGTCACTTTGTAAATAAAACAAAAAGCTTTAGCATTACATGAATATTTTAATAAGTTATTTTACCTGAAATAACTGGAAGCTCATAAATAAACAAAATATAAACATTGAGTCGGGCAAAATATCGACCTTGAAGAATATGACAAGAATAATACTCTTAAAAACTAAAGCATTGCATAAACAGTTGTAATACTAAACTAGTATATGATTATAAACATAACCTTGAAGCTATGTACAGTTGAATGCTCATTAAAGTCCCTGCGGAACTGCTTCGTTAGAGCTCAGTTGGCTGAGCTAACTCTGATATGAAATACAGTAATATACAAGCAATAATAACAGAATAAATATTACCTTAAAGTCCACCTATAAGCTACTATGTACACAATATTCACCAATTGACGAGCAACGTTCAATTCGTTCAGCAGTTTATCTAGCACAGAAAAAGTCACTTTAACACTTACTAAGTCTCTGTTGTAGCTTCTATGTATAATGTGGTTCAATTTCTTGCAAATGAGAATGACTTGAATGTAGTAGTTTGAGATGGTATGCAGTTATATATGCATATGGCATGACATGAACGCCTTGTGGAATGCGGTTCTTATACACTCAAAAATGATTATAAAACAGGCTATGCAGGTAGCATAGTAAGCTGAAACCCGTGTAGGAAATAGCATTTGTGATATCTTTGTAGTGTAATAAAACTTGAGAGAATGGTTGCATACAAGTGGAGGGTAATCCTTATATTAGAATAACGCCAGAGTATAGCAACCCAGTGTTATACTCTGATAGAGAATGTTGAACGCCCATGGACAAGATCAAGGGAACGCTAGCACCGCGATGGTACCGCGTTTGAGATGTTGAGAGAATGACTGTAAACGTGTGAGTTTACTTACTTGAGATTCGAGACAAGACTCGATTACTTGTGGATAGAGACAAGACTCTATTGTGAGAACTCCCATGGGAGATTGCCATGGGGCGCTAGTACAGCGATGGTACAGCATCTTACTTCAGAGAGAGAGTGATTGCAAACATGTGAGTTTACTTACTTGGGATTCGAGACAAGACTCGATTAGGACTTGCGGTTCGAGCTAAGACTCGATTGTAGAATTCCCATGGACAAGACCAATGGGGATGCCAGTACAGCGATGGTACAGCGTCATACTTGTAAGAGTAATGGCAGTCAATGTGCCGATAAATACCTTTTTGTAGGTTTGAGATGACGATGATTATGGCTTGATACCACTATGTCACATGAGTAAAGAACTAGAGAGATTATGAGGTCTCAAAACCTGAAAACTTGCCGGCATGCCGGCTTGAAGCCAAGCCGGCGGAAACAGCGCCTTTAGAGCGACTACATGGTTGAGGTTCAAGATGCTACTTTATACTAGAACTAGAACGTGAACTGGATCAACTTAAAGAAGTTGTCAACGCCCCTTTTGGCGGAATAATCTAAATCGCTCCGGAAATAGAAAGGGCAATAATGTAAATATAGATATATTGTGTAAAAACTTAGCATGACCGGTTGTCTAAATTAATATTATGAATTTTAACACAAATCCGGTTGAAATCTGCTGACTAGTGGTTATAAAATTCGATTACTAAAGATCGGAATTTTAGTTACCCCTAGATAATCCTAAAACTTCCTAGCTATAATGCTAGGAAGTTTTAGGTTGGGTGAAGTGGCTATCCCGTAGGATGCGCTGTGATTCGTCGACTCGGCGTAGGATACGCGGCCGGGTTCAGATGAGTAAACGTGGTTACAACAGATGGCGCTAATAATATCGCCGGGATACGCATTTTAAGATCCTTTACATAAATAGTGCACTATGTAAAAATCGACCTCTCCTATTGGTCGATCCATCTCGTGTTGCACTATGTCTCCGTGATACAATCAGTTTCTGTCAAGAGCTCTCGTGGTGTAGAGGTTTAGATAGCTGGGTCTCACCTGGACGGCCCGGGTTCAAACCCCGTTGCTTTTTTATTTTTCTTTTAAGATTATGTTTCTAAACAGTTTTTTTCTTGATTTTGGGTATGTCTTGGGTTAGTTTGGGTTAGCACCTTGTTAGTTTCCTTTTCTTGAGCCCCCGTAGCGAGCGAAGCGAGCGGAGGGCCATGCGGATCGACCAATAGGAGAGGCCGATTTTTATATAGTGCACTATTTGTGTAAAGGATCTTATAATGCTCGGGATACAGTGGCTTTTTGCAGAAAGCGCTGTGATTGGTCAGATACCTTTTGAGCTAGCTTTGCATTTAGCTTTCTAGACTGCTTGATGCCGTGGATAAAAGTTGTAAACAAGAAAAGGCGTTAGTAGTATTGCCATGGATTTTAATTTATTTGGAATGCAAGGACAGTGGCGTGGAATGTTAAAATTGTACAAAATTAAATCGTTAGATTTGAAAGCGTGTTCAAAATGATTTTTGAACACTTATCACAAAAACTATACGCATCGATATGTTGAAAGTGAAATCTTACCTCGAAATCTGCGATAAAATGGAGAGAAACTTCACATACTCATCAAAAAAACTCCAAATTTTCCAAACCTGACCCATTTTTTCTGCTTTGGTTTGCATGAAATCGCAATACATATTTTTATCTAAACGCGAAATCCTTCCGAATACCCAAACCCATTGGAAATCGTTTTGAAATCTTGAAATCACATCCGGATATTCTTTGGAAATCCCGAAATCCTGTTCGAAATTTAAATGGGGTTCTCGAAATCCTTAGTGGTATCGCGTCGAAATTCTTGGGCACTGTTGGGGAAACACACCAACAAGTGTATTAGCTTGTCATTTTTCACCGTATAGTTTGTTGATAACACTCTGTATGTCTGTAGTATAAATGAGCCATAAGTCATCTAGGAAGATATTTATTTCACCCGAGTTCACCTCAGGTAAACAGAAATGTGTGCATTTCAAGCATCGTAGTTCAGTTACTCCTTAGTCCAAACCAGGATGGTCGATCCCATTATATAAAAGAATTGCTGAAATATATTGTCACTCAGTCAGGGAAAACGTTTTTAATCGTTTGAATTTAATATATCCTGGTCTCCGTTACGGTTGTGTAAACAACAATGTGTCAAAGAAAGAAAGAGCATTTTTCTACCCTCTCAAATGCGATAATGGGCTCGCCCACACCGGCTTTATTTTCCTTGCCACGCCGGTAGGAAGATTTAGATACCAGTGCAGTTCCAGCGTTCACTCGAATAGCAGTAAAACGTGCTGTT
>MU188051.1:55219-67328 GCA_016904865.1 Pissodes strobi | reverse complement strand
GATAGGTTATAATCAATTTGGTTAGATCGGGTTAGTCGTCGAATCAACTTTCGTTTAGTTTCACTTAGTCTCAACTTATTTTAGACATCTGAACCGGTTCCCATATCTTATAATCAATTTTAATAGATATGGTTAGTTTGGGTTAGTCGCCGAATCAGCTTTCAGTTAGTTTCACTTTGTTTCGACTTATTTTAGTGATTTCAACCGGTTCCGCTAGGTTATTATCAATTTTAATAGATTTGGTTAGTTTGGGCTAGTCGTCGAATCAACTTTCGGTTTGTTTCACTTTGTCTCAACTTATTTTAGATAATTGAACCGGTTCCGATACTTTATAATGAATTTTAATAGATTTGGTTAGTTTGGGTTAGTCGTCCAATCAACTTTCAGTTAGTTTTACTTCGTCTCATAAAAATTGAATAAGTCTTACCAATTCCATAAGAGGGGGAGATCACGTGTAGTTACATAACAGTAATCAACAGTACAATAAGAAAAACTCCGCTTATCCATCTTAAAAATAGCGTATAGCGTAAAGCGTGCGAAAACAATTCCGTAAAAATAAATTCACAACGTCCGATCGCGAAAGCACCGTCTATAGATATTCTAATAAGTCCGCTCACTCGAGCGTGCCGCGGAAAATTTCCCTCCTGCCTGCGCCAATCTCTCACCCGTAGGCTACACGTCAATGTCACGGCTTAGCCGTGACTCAGTTTTCGCAAGTACTTTCGAGATCGGACGGTGTGAATTTATTTTTTCGGAATAGTTTTCGCACGATTTACGCTATACGCTATTTAAAAAATATATATGGTTAAGATGGCTAAGGGAAATTTTTCTTATTGTACTGTTGATGACTGTTGTGTAACTACACGTGATCTCTCCTTCTTTCTCTCTTATGGAATTGGTAAAGAATTATTCAATTTTTATGAGACGAAGTGAATGAAGCTAACCGAAAGTTGATTGGATGACTAACCCAAACTAACAAAATCTAATAAAATTGATTATAACGTATCGGAACCTTTTCAAATGACTAAAATAAGTAAGGCTAAATGAAACTAACCGAAAGTTGATTGGATTACTAACCCAAACTAACCAAATATATTAAAATTTGTTATAGCGTATCGGAACTGGATCAAATGACTAAAATAATTTAAGACTATGTGAAACTAACCGAAAGTTAATTAGACGACTAACCAAAACAAACCAAATGTATTAAAATTGATTATAACTTATCGACACCGGTTCAAATGTCTCAAATAACTTGAGACTAAGTGAAACTAACCGAAAGTTGATTCGGCGACTAACCCAAACTAACCGAATCTATTAAAATTGATTATAACCTAGCGGAACCGGTTGAATTCACTAAAATAGGTCGAGACAAAGTGAAACTAACTGAAAGTTGATTCGGCGACTAACCCAAACTAACCAAATCTATTAAAATTGATTATAACGTATCGGAACCGGTTCAAATGTCTAAAATAAGTTGAGACTAAGTGAAGTTAACTGAAAGTTGATTCCACGACTAACCCAATCTAACCAAATCTATTAAAATTGATTATTATAACAAAGTGAAAATAACTGAAAGTTGATTCGGCGACTAACCCATACTAACCAAATTTTTGAAAATAGGTTATAGCATATCGGATCCTGATCAAATGACTAAAATAAGTCGAAACAAAGTGAACCTAACCGAAAGTTGATTCGACAACTAACCCAATATAACCAAATCTATTAAAATTGATTGTAACCTACCGGAATCGGTTGAAATGACTAAAATAAGTTGAGACAAAGTAAAACTATCTGAAAGTTGATTAGACGACTAACCAAAACTAACCAAATGTATTAAAATTGATTATAACGTATCGGAACTGATTCAAATGTCTCAAGTCAGTTGAGACTAAGTGAAACTAACCGGAAGTTGATTCGACGACTAACCCAAACTAACCAAATCTATTAAAATAGATTATAACCTAGCGGAACCGGCTGAATTCACTGAAATAAGTCCAGACAAAGTGAAACTAACTAAAAGTTGATTCGGCGACTAACCCAAACTAACCAAATCTAATAAAATTGATTATAACTTATCAGAACCGGTTCAAATGCCTAAACTAAGTTGAGACTAAGTGAAATTAACCAAAAGTTGATTCGACGACTAACCCAATCTAACCAAATTTATTAAAATTGATTATAACGTATCGGAACCGGTTGATATGACTAAAATGAGTTGAGACAAAGTGCAACTAACTTAAAGTTGATTCGGCGACTAACCCAAACTAACCATTTTTTTTAAAATTGGCTATAGCATATCGGAACCTGATCAAATGACTAAAATAATTGAAACTAACCGAAAGTTGATTAGACGACTAACCAAATGTATTAAAATTGATTATAACCTATCGGAACCGGTTCAAATGATTAAAATAAGTTGAGTAAGTGAAACTAACCGAAGGTTGATTAGACGACTAACCAAAACTAAGCAAATGTATTAAAATGGATTATAACGTATCGGAACCGGCTCATATAAATAAAATGAGGTGAAACTCGAGAAGTATTCACTTCAATCACGTGTACTGTGCTACTCGCTACGCGCGCTTGTTTTCAGTATCCCAGATTAAGCAAAAATAATCGAAACTATCTTTAATGAATCAAACAAGCGCATTGAGACGGGCGCGCTACACCCTAACTAACCCAAACTAACCCAAACTAAAATTAACCCCAACTAATAAATATAACCGAAAAAATAAAAATAAAAATAAAATCGCTATAATAAGTTATATAAAATAATAAATTCAGGAATAATAGATATTATATAGATATATATTTTAAATTCAGCACACCACAACCATTGACTAACATGAAATTGTCAAACAGAGAAATGTACCATTTTAATTTAAAATCATCTAGAATTAAATAATAAATCTGGCAACACAGCCTTGTCTACAAACCTGCCATGCGTCGTCTGCGAGATTTCAATAAAAACAAAACAATACATTGAAAGTCGACAGAGAATTACAGCAGATAGAAATGAATGCTTCGTTATCGAGTCTCAACTTATTTTACTTTTTTGAACCGGTTCCGGTACGTTATAATCAATTTTAATGGATTTGGTTAGTTTTGGTTAGTGGTCTAATCAAATCAACTTTCAGTTAGTTTCACTTAGTCTCAACTTATTTTAGTCATTTGAGTCGGTTTCGATACGTTATAATCAATTTAAATAAATTTGGTTAGGTTTGCTTAGTTGTCTAACCAACTTTCAATTAGTTTCACTTAGTCTCAACTTATTTTAATCATTTGAGTCAGTTCCGATACGTTATAATCTATTTTAATAGATTTGGTTAATTTGGTTAGTCTCAACTTATTTTAGTCATTTGATGCGGTTCCGATACGCTATAACCAATTTTAATAGATTTGGTTAATTTGGGTTAGTCGCCGAATCAACTTTCAGTTAGTTTCACTTAGTCTCATCTTATTATAGACATTTGAACTTTCGATACGTTATAATCAATTTTAATAGATTTGGTTATTTTGGATTAGTCATTGAATCAACTTCCGGTTAGTTTCACTTAGTCTGAACTTATTTTAGACATTTGAACCGGTTCAAATCAATTTTAATACATTTGGTTAATTTGGATTAGTCGTTGAATCAACTTTCGGTTAATTTCACCTAATCTCACTTATTCTAGTCATTTGAACCCGTTCCGATATGTTATAATCTAAGATTTGGTTAGTTTGGGTGAGTCGCCGAATCAGCTTTCGGTTAGTTTCACTTAGTCTCAACTAGTTTTAGTCATTTGAAGCAGTTCCGATACGTTATAATCAATTTTAATAGATTTGGTTAGTTTGGGTTAGTCGTCCAATCAACTTTCGGTTAGTTTCACTTCGTCTCATAAAAATTGATTAATTCTTTACCGATTCCATAATAGAGAAAGAGGGAGTCATATACTTTATCTCTCTTGCGAAACGAAAATTCCAAAATGTGTCGTTACATGCATGGCTTTGAAAAATCACTCTCATGAATCCAAAGAATATCAAAATAGCGTAAAATTTGTGGATTTATAATATTTACCTTCACCTAAATTATGTATATAAGTTGAGTTACATATGAGTATATGTAAGTTTGATCGCTGTTTTAACCACTAATGGAAAACACTTTTAATGTTTGGGTTAAGTTATGGGTGTGGCACGGGTTAGTTGGTGTTTTCATTTTTTTTTTTGTTAAAGACATCCACTGTGAACGTATTTGTCATATTAATAACAAAATGTAATAAGATATCGATACTTATCGACAGCCGAAAATATCAGGTTAAAATTGTTCCATTGTCGCTATTTTCCTGTTATATTTTGTAACTTGTGTTCGTAATTAAACAATGCCAGTTGTACCTACTGGTATTTTTATCCATATCGTAGATAATGTTTCGTCTATTATTTACTTATTTATTATAATACTAAATAACTATTACAAAGTAGTATCATTAATGAGCTATAAATGAGACAGAGAATGTCAATAATTGTTCATAACAAATAAATAATCCAAACATTAATGCGTAATCGTATGCATATCATTTATTCCTAATAGAACGCTCCCCGTATAAAAATAATCGAGCCGCAGTTCATATTGATCGAACACCGTAGCTGCACCCATTCGTTTGCTGTACAGTGGCCGAGTGTGTTCAAGGTCAACGGCAGTATTTTCCACGGCACGCTGGAGTAAGCGGACTTATTAGAATATCTATAGACGGTGGCGAAAGTACTTGCTAAAACTGAGTCACGGCTAAGCCGTGACATTGACGTGTAAGGGATTTGCGCAGGCAGGAGGGAAAATTTCCGCGGCACGCTCGAGTGAGCGGACTTATTAGAATATCTATAGACGGTGTCTCGGACACATTCACCATTAATTCAGGAGTGCCTCAAGGCGCAATACTCTAACCACTCTATTTCTCATCTATATTAATGACCTACTGGCCGAAACCAATAATCCGGTTTACAACTTTGCAGATGACAGTGTCCTTGTCTCCCAATTTAGATCAGAAAATCCTTTAGCAGCGACTGAGACTTATCACCGCAGACAGGAGCAAATTACAACCATTAATCAAGATCTGGAGAAGGTTCGAACCTGGGTGACAGGAATTTGGTCCAATTCAATGCAGTAAAAACCCAAGCAACCACGTTTACCAAGAAAGCCAATACGGCGAGCCCTGCTTTCATTATGGCAAGATCTACCATCCCGTCATCCTCGTCAATCGGAGTACAGGGTGTCTCGGTCAATAGCAATATGTTCTGGCATGACCAGGTTGCTAACATAGCAAAATCAGCCTCGCAAAGCTTGGTGCGCTATTTCGCCACAGCTGTGCGTTTCGTCGGCAACCCGGAGTTGACTCGTGATCTGGATAGTCTGGAACACCGCAGACATGTGGCCGAGATATCCAATGTTTTACAGATATTTTTACGGCAGATGTTCCAGGATTTCGCCCGCATCATCCCGCCCTCACCTCTCAGACAGTCGCGACAGACGGCAAGAGCGCACCAGTTCGTTGTACAAGTGGAAAACCTAGAACGTCGCTTTATAAGGACTCCTTTGTCTGTCGTACTGCATCACTGTGAAACTCACTCCCAGGACATCTGTTTCCCCCTAATAACAACCTACAACAATTGAAGAATCGTGTCAATCAACATATTCGCGCACTCACGGCTCGTCGAGTGCCATAGGATCTCCCTTTAGTGGCTGTGTGTCATTGTCATAAAAAAAAGATAACTTGCGCTTTGTGCATTATTAAATTAAGTTACCTACAGCTATGTTATTGAATTATTCGACGTATAATATTTTTAATATAACTATATATAGCAATTGTTAAAACATGGCTTCTGAAAAATTACTCTTTCAAACATGACAGATGACAGTTATTTTCATTATTAGTGTGGTATGAGCGTTATAGTCATGAATGAGAAATATTACCGCGAAGATAACGTAGGGAACGTCGCACAGTGGGTTATGGGAGCAAAAATGTACATTTTTCTTTTTCATTGTATAAACTAATTTTTTTTCTGTTTCTCTTCTTAGATACCTATTTTAGTTAGTTTTAGCTCGTATGCCCAAATTTTATGCCGTATGACATGGAAATATATTTTTTAAATCAAATTGAGATCAAATTTTTAATCAAGATAGAAAAATATAACAATTTTATCCTATCAGCTTTTGCTATATCAAATAACTTGCTTAGTTTCAACTTTTGTATTAAACAAGCAGGGACTTTGATACTTATAAATATATTTTTATGTAACGATTTTAAACCTTAAATCTTGAAAATCTAAACACAAAGTAATTTTTTGTAACATTTCATATATTTTAAGTTTATAGCCACATGTACCCACATATTCTTACCAATTTATTTTGTTAGTATGTACTTTGGCCAAAATAATAAAGCAAAAATCATCTGCGGATATTTGCGGATAAAGCTTAGTTAGCGGTGATTCTACATACAGGGAGTGCATGTCATATATTTTTAACACCCGGTATACTGGAAATAAAGGATTTTTTGGCATATGATAATTTTTTCACCTCTTGGAACATACAATCTAATAGCTAGGTTGAATTTCTGATTTTCAGACATCGCCTACTTCGAAAAAATTATCGAGACACTGACTATCTAACATTAATGTTGAAATATCTCGAAAACGGTGCGTCATATCATAACAAGACAAAAGTACCGTTTTTATGTAAAAATAATAGTACTTTCGAGTTAGGGGCTGAAAGGTAAAAAAATCTCAATAACGGAAAAGTTGGGGCAAAAGCCCCCCCTACGTTACACCCCTGAATTATTATTTTTTAATTTGAAACAAAATCCTGTTAACACTTTTAATTTTATGACAGTATACCAAATTTCGTTAATTTATTCAACACCGTTTCAAAGATATTGCGGAAAATCCATCTTCAGGAAAGCCCATTTGGGGGGGCTGTAGCCCTCTTAGGAGTCACTTTTCGATATAAGTTTATTAGGCAAACTAAACTTATTTTTAGCTGATCTATCAGCGCTAGAAGTTTGTGTAGGTTTTTTTGAAACACCCAGTATATGCGGAATATTATCATTTATACGCTTCTTCTAAAAAGGTTTGCATTCCTCCCGCCCCCGGTAAGGCCCGTAAATCGACGCCCCTGGGATAAAGTTTAGTTATCATTTCTATTACAAATATGAAAAATAACCAAAACCAAAATTATGAAGCATTTTTAGATACTTAAAGAATTTTTTCCGGAAAATGCCTATTTTTACCCAGTGTGCGTCGCGGTAATTCCACTAGTGCTGTAGTATGCCATAGCGGATGCGTAATATACGTTTTATATATACGACGATTAAAATGCCAAAATAAGTTAATTTTATTTCTAATTATAAAATGTTAAACCTTGATATTAAAATTTTCTTTACTCACTAGTGACGCAATCAGTTCATTACATCAATAACGAAATTATTACTTTTATTACGTAAATCAAATAGGTCAAAATAAATAACCTAGTAAACTCTGTCTTACTGTGTAGGTCGTAGATAATAGCATATTATTCAACGAGAATGTAATGCTGGTTATTACTCATATTCCTATTACTAATAGGCACCCCTGTGATCACGTATTATTATTCAATGGGCGTTGATAATAATTGACACTGTTGCAAACGAAGCTGTAATAAGGTAATTATCTAACAGTCGCAGAATTATTATTCACTGTTATTTCGTCTAAAATAAAGGATAATTAAGGCCAAGGCGAAACGTCAGATAGAGCCATCTTGTAGAGGAGGAAAAGTGATATTGAGAACGTAAAATTAATTTTGATTTACCTCCATAAAACATGATACGAAACAATTCTGTATAATGGTTAAGCAATTACAAATTACAATTTATTGCTACGAGATGCACCTGCACTACCGTTCATGAAATGATCATATGACCCAAATCCGTGAGCCATTATTTATTAATTTGAACAATATTATTTGTAATTGCTTCATACAAATTTCTCAGTTTATTATACAGATTTTCGACGTTTTACTATATACTATGTTGAGATAACTTCATACAATCTAAACAGAACTTTGCACTAAAGCTACTCCTCCAAAATGTATTCGATGCGGCTTTCACAATGTTTAGACATGTTTCCCATTATATACGCTTGACAAGATAATAATAGTTAACTTTCTAATTTGAATAATTGCAAACTTGATCAGCTGAAGCCAGTAACTTTGTATAACTACTTCGAAAAGTTATGAACGTCATCATACTACATCAAAATATTATTTTAAATATTATTTCTTCTGAGAAACATGATACTTTATGTTATAGATTAAAATTCAAACTACCTTGATTTGGTAAAAATAAAATGCAATGGCAATAAAAATTATCAAAATAAAATATTGTATTAAAGATAACATAAAATTTCCAGTCAATAAGATCACTTTCTAAGTAGGTTAGAAGTGAAGTAGGACTAAAAAGAGTCTTTGCTTGTACTTCAAATAAGATCTTTTACTTACTAGTATTATGCGAAGTATAATCCTTTACATGAAGTAAATTCTTAGATGGAAAGTGTTGGCACTTGTTCCTTAGTTAGAAAATTAAGAAACTTTTTGACAAAAGGCAAACTCCAGCAATCAAAGCATAAAAAGATAAAGCAGATAAATTACTCGCTGAAGTATATACCAAGAATACCAAAGAAGTAATGACTGTAAAAGAGGTTATGAAAAAATTGAACAATATGAAAACCAAAGTAAAATATGAATATGACGAGTAAACAAGAAAATCGTACTCACAGATTGGCAAAAGAAATTTTATGCTATTTGGAATAACGGTAAAGAAAACTATTTTATTCATTTCATTATTGATTTACGTAGGTACTCTAAGTAGTTCCGGCTATGCGATATGCGATATCATCTACTAGCAATCAAGTACTTCAAAATTACTGTCGCCTCCTGAATAAAAAAGTTACAATTAACTCAAATCAAAGAACCAGAAGTGTTTCAAGGATATTTTCTGCAGCAGTTGCAAAGAATGTGCTTAATTAAATTTAAGTCGCTCGAGCTCAATAAAGTGCTCCTATTCAAATGAAGGAATATTATAAATCGAAGACCTATCAAGAGAACTCAGTAATACTCTATACTGAACCTTTAATCTGTAATAATAACTGTGAAGAAGACTGAATTTCTCATAGAGGAGCTTCAAACTTCGATTGAAAAGGTGTTTAGAATGGCTGTTTTTGTGAATTATGGTGTGAAAAAAAGATAAATATATGCAAGTAAAACATATGGGGAGGTACTATATAGAACAATGTTTCGGTAAGTATATTATATTGACTTTTCACACTCATGGGTGTGAAAAGTCTTTTCAGCACGTCTAGCACACTATACTTTTTCTATGACTGCTACATACTTCCCACTGGGAGTGTGGTAGAAAATTACATGTTACATGGACAAATTATTGATTTATCAGAAAATTTTATTCCTAACGAAAGAAGCTGCGTGAAGAAATACTAACGTAGATTTTGATAAATTTAATGTATTATATACAGTGTAGGGAAAATATGAAAATGGTTCTTTCATAAAAATGATTATTGGAAACTTCTGCAGCCTTTTCTAATATTTCAGGTTTTCGTTCATAATTATTGTATTTACTAATATTTCACTAAATTTTATTACTGTTTATTTAAATCTTATTGATTAGAATTGAAACAGTTAGCGTATGATAAAACACATAAACTGTAGCTTAAAAACGCAGCCGCAAATATGGCGTTCGCCAACTAGATTTTAAAATAATTATTGGAGGTCTCCTTTTTTTATTAATTTTATTTTTTACAGATTTAGAAAGGGGGCTAGGAGCACAGGCCTAAAATCGGGCCACCGGTGTGGGGTCCAGTGGCGAAGCCCTAAAATGAGGCCCCAGGGAGGCGAAACCCTAGAATGGGGCGATTTTTTACAGATTTAGGAATGGAGCCCCAGGGCGCTAGGTCCTAAAATTGGGCCACAAGTCTTAAAAGAGGGCCCCTGGTATGAGAGTCCCATTTTCTGCAGTTTTGCAAAAAGGAACTCCGGGGGGGGGTCTGTGAAGCCCTAAAATTGTGCCCTCTTTTTTAGAGATCTGGGAATGGGACCTCTGAGGGCGAAGCTCTAAAACGGAGACGAAGCCCTTTAATCTAAATACCCGAATAAGCGTGTCAAAAGTAAACCTTTCACACGTTGTTTGATATGTCCAGTTTTCAAGAGCAGTTGTTAGTGCGTTTTTGTCTATTTTCAGGGCAGTCGTAGAAAAAATTATTTTAGGTAGCTTTCTACTATTGCTGAGCAACAGCATCTCATTTTGTTGACCTGCAAGATCGAACCATGGCGTACCATCAGCTCTCAGCACCAGATAAAAAGTGCTCCATTGTCATCAATATCGTCGAAATCTTCGTCAGGATCCTGCAAATATTTAACCACATGGTGCAGAATGAATCCTGCTAATATAAAGGTACACATTCGCTCAGTTTTCAGTCGCAGAGTATAATGAAGCAATTTAAAGCGGTTGTTATAATGCACCGTATTATATGCTCCTTGATCTGCTGTCGATGGATATTAAAAAGGTACCAATAACCATGGACCGATACCATATCCTTCATCCCCCTAGCAAATGTTCTTCAAACTCTGCTGTCCTGTGCGCTTCCTGGCCATAATGCATCCACAAACGTGAACATTCCTTTAGAACTGTATGTAGCCGGTACATTAATATTACAAAATCTTTTACTTTTGAAATATTCCCCCTGAATTTTTTGATTTGTGATTCTAATGTGGGTACAATATATGGCTCCTATTGCCTTAAGTGTCGTCCACCCATTTTTAGCAAATTCGATTAGATACAATGATGTATTTAATAGTTAAAGATACAAAAAATCTAGATTATCAATACACCCGAACGAGAAAAGCTTCTGACAAAGGCAGTACTAAATCCCATTAGGGAGTGAATTTCAGGCAGAAGATAAGGTAAAGGTAAGGCCTGACACTCAAAATTGGGTCGGGTGGAAAATGCTACAAGAATGGAATTAATCGAAAATTTTCACCACGACACCAGCACTGCAACTTCAATGGCTGATTTTGTGAAGAGTGGCGCACGACGAAAAATCCTCGTTTCAAAAATTTTGATTGACCAATCGAAACACAACCTTCATGTCTAACCCAAACTAACCCAACAATTTTTTCAGTTGATTTTGAAAATAATACTACAGAATTTTGACACACCGAAGCCTATTTTAATGAATTACACGAGCTAGCTGAAATAAAATTATTATTCAACCCGACATGACAGTCGTTACAAAGAACACGCTAGAATAAATTATAGCTCCCCACCATATCAAAAACACGAAGTTCTAGAATTAGTACGCGTTAGTATCACTAAAAGAAAACTGCACTAAAAAAAACCAAGTCACTATCGATTTTATATTTTAGAGGATATTTCATCTATCGGGCCACCACGCGAATAGATCATCTCATTTAAGTCTATAACCTTGAATGATTGACACTATTGTGAACGCAAAATTTTTAAATAAATTCTTTCATACTATCGCAACTTGCCGACCCGTCGATTAGTGACATTTCGGTGAAACTCTAAACGAGCGCAAAAATCTGGCCAGTTACACCCGTCCAAAATGCACAGTTCGATGTTCAATGACTATCTAAGCATTTATTTTATGCTTCTCTCACAGTCATTAATAACGTGAGCAATTACTTCACGTGCAGCGTTTCTAATCGTTTTCTCCTGTTGGTTCGCCATCGTCACTTCGAAATAATAACGCAACGCTGACAGCCGTTTATTAAAAATCATGAATATGATGCATTTTTATGAAATAGATAAACACACCCAATCACAGTGGACCAGTGCGAAGTATATGAGTCATCATGAGGTTTTATTTATCGTTTAACTGGTACACATTATACTAGATTTGCAACGAGCGGCAAATTATTACTGCATAGATTTAATTTTGCAAATTATAATATACTGTTTTGCACAGTAATAACAATGACCCGATTTCTAAGGACCGCCCGGGTTTCTTTCCTGTCCCATATTAAGTATAATTACAAGATCAATCGACTTACCTGTAAGGAAGATCGATCGGA
>MU188051.1:0-54819 GCA_016904865.1 Pissodes strobi | reverse complement strand
TACCAATATTCTTATGTAATATGATAACAAGTTGGTAAGTAAGTTATTATAATTGTAGCTTAATATTTATATGATTCCTTAGAATTTATGGTTCAATAAACAAGATGTCAATCCAGTGGGATTACCCACGCCAAGTTTTTTATAGAATTTCGAGAATACTTTTGATTTTTCTGTCAAGCCAGCTGTCTTCTGAATGGTTTGTAATGTAACTCCCATTCTTTGAGCTGCTGAAGTTGCCCCGTGTCGCGGGCTGTGTGCCCCAAAGATGTCCGTGTTTATACTGCTGGCTTTTAGTATTAACTTGACCTATCTGCTAATGGTTTGACTGCTGTGTGGGTGATAGGGCTTTTTGTGAGTGAGTATTACATTTTGTTTGGTTTTGCTACTTGTGGTATCGATTGCATCTGCAAATGCAACGATCCATTAGCATATTTACAGTATCTGTGAATGCCGTAATTTCTGTTTTTGAACAAAAAAATAGGTATGTTCACTAGCTGCAACTGCAATTGCAGACAGTGGAGGGTACGCTTGATTGTATCTGCTAATACAACGAACTATTCACATTTTATTGACTGGTACCACCCTTTTTCCTTTTGTGCGTTCTATGTAAGTCTCTAATAGTGTGGCTATACATAGTTCAGGTTGATTAATAAAATAAGGTAATATCAAACTAGGTTGAAGCCTCTTTAAGCCACTTGCTTTTATTTTATACGGGAATCTGATTTCAATTATGTATTCATATTTAAAAATATTATCTATTTTTACTTCCGGGTTGTCCGTGATTTGTGTGCCGTTATTAGTATTAAGAGTGTTACTAGCTTTAAAGTTAGATTTGTATATTTAAGAATTCGTGAGGGTACATGCTCTTTAAGCGCTGTGGAACTGGGTAGGAATCCCAAGTAATCGAGTATTTTGATTTTGGGGTCTTATGTTAAATGTTCCATTGAGAAACCTTTTTATAACCGCTTCGTCTTTTGTTTGAGTAGGATGACTCCGAAAACAATTGAATGTTTAGGAGCTCAAGAATAAGTTTACGGTTTTATTATATATTTGTTGGCGCTTAGAAAAACAGAAATTCCCCTATTTATTGTAAGTATTTCCGTATTGTTTGAGGGCGCTATCTGTCAATGAAGAAATAATCACTTTTATCGCTTCATTAGGTACGCTTTGTTATAGAAAAGCTCTCCTGACAATGAGGAAGTTTCATCAATTTTATTATTTTTTTTTTTTTTTTTTTAATTTTATTTTATTTTATTATTGTTGATTTCGATAGCCCATGAAAAATAAGTGAACACATGTTTTATCTTTTTTCCCTAAGGCGAAAAATAAGGCAGATTCAACGCCTTGAGATGTGCTTATGACGTCATAATACACATGAGTTGTTACGTCACACCATGCATAGTATATACAACGTATATTACGTCACACCATGCATAGTATATACAAAACTAAAAAGTGGTATAGCTCTTGTAATATTCATCTTTAGTGGAAATAAAAAAATACGTATCGATTTTTTTTTTTTTTTTGCTGTTCTATAGTTTGCAATAAAAAGTAATCAGTTTAATTTCTCAGGAGACGTCCTAATTTCCCTACAGCCAGAGAAATTTTCTTCCACAATGGTTGTTTCTCTCCGCAAGGAGATGTGAGTAAGTATTTTTCAGGGTAAAGATAATAGACTCTTCTGCCAGTAGGTCCCTTTTCTCTTGTATAAACCCCAAAAGTGAGCTTGGTTGCGGGGGAATAAGTACGCTTTTTTCGGAATTTATATAAAACCTAAATCTTGTAATGTTTGTGTAATTTTATTTATACTTTTAAGCAATTCTCTTTTGAATTACCAATAACTAGCCAATTGTCTAAGTAGAGTAATTAATTTTACATATCTTACAACTGGTTTCAGTTTTGTGAAAAGATATGGAGCTGTACATAAACCAAATGAAACACAATTAAATTGGTATAGCACGTTGCAAAAAACGAATCTCAACAACTTTTTTGACTTCTGTGCATAGGGATAAGAAAATATGCATCTTTAGGAGATCAGTTTTCCCCAAGAATGCGTATTTTGAAATTAAATTTTTTGCCGTCCTATGTAGTCTTCTACTTTGCTAACCGGAGTGGTGTCCTATTGAAAGGGATTTTATAATCCTGTACTCACTCTATTATTGAACTGTTTACCTTTAATTTCTGCTAACTTTGAACGTATAATTCTAGTTCAGACGGTTGGCTAATTAAATTATTGAAAGGGAGGGCTAAGGCACTAATCCCATGGACTATAGTTGTTTCTGTAATTGATACAGTAGTTGTCTTGGCAGGATTTAGTACTCTCTTCGAGATTTAATTTTGATGGTCTGAGGACATTGCAGTTGGCAGCTGGTGGATACTTCTCTATCATACTGTTTTTTTTTTCTTATCTTTTAGTCCTTTTAATAAGTAATTGTCCCATCTAAACTATCTGAGTATGTAGTTCTGGCCTCGTAGGTGTGATTTCGTGCGGTTTTTTTTATGCCTACATCTACACAGCTAGGTGGTCGTTACTTTGTTCAGGACCATCTGGTGCATCTGATGTTGGTAAGTCTTGATTCGGATAAGTTATTTCCTCAGCTAGCGTGAAAGGATCTTCTAATGCATTTGCAAATGCAAAAGAGTTTCCTTGGTTTTGCTACTTATGATATCGATTGCATCTGCAAATGCGACGATCTATTAGCCTATTTACAGCATCTGCAAATGCTGCAATTTCTGTTTTTGAACAGAAAAATAGGTTCATGAATATGTTCACTATCTGCAACTGCAATTGCAGACAGTGGGTACGATCGATTGTATCTGCTAATACAGTGAACTATTCACCTTTTTGCTTACTGCTTAACCCTGGTTATGCTTTCGACTGCATCTGCAAATGCAACGATTTTTTAGCATATTTACAGTATCTGCAAATACTGTAATTTCTATTTTGAATAGAAACCAAGAGTGTAATAATTCGCTACCTCCAATGCAATGATTTTATGTAAGAGGGTTGCAATAGTACCGTGGTTATTTGTTTTTGTATCTGCAAATACATAGCACTATACCGTTTTATTTTTGTCAGTACAGGGTGGCTCGAATTCGTGTCTATGTATGGGGAACTCAAAAACCGTAAGAGATACAGCGTCGGTCAAATTAAGGTAAAATTGCGCATTTAAGTGCCTAACAATGTGCCGTTTAGAAAGTTTTAAAATTCCGCGTATTTACGGAGATATCCGGAAAAAACCGAAATTTTGAAAAATCGTTTTATTTTTTTCCTAGGCTTATTAAAAAACGGATTTCAAATCTAATTGCACTTTTGCATTGCCACTTTTTCCGCTCTATCCAATGATGATATCCAGTTTAAAATCCGACGTTTCGGCTTCAGGGGATCACCATCAACTTTCTTTTTTAAATACGAATTTAAATTTTTTTATCGTTTTTCAGATGGTATTGGCGTTATTATTACGAGTATGTGTTTTTATTTTTTTTTATTTTTTTATTTTTATTATTTTTTTATTATTTTTATATTATATATTTTGCTTTGGCGTGATTTTAAATAATTTACTTTAATTAACTTTTGAAATTTTCATATTCTATAAAAATATTTTATTTGTTTTTTGCATTAAGTGGAAAATTGGAGCCCGTATTAAAAATTAAAAATAGTAAAATTATTTTTTACGAGAATATGGCCATGAACTGTTACTCAAACAAGTTGCTTAGTGCATTTTATTTATAAGCAAAATTCCAATAGGTGTTTTTCCATATAGTTTCATACAGTTCCTATAGTATCAGGTAGTATGATTATAAATTTTTGATGTTCTATATTAAATAAATTTTTTAATTGGTTAAAAGTTGGGAATATTTTATCTTTGCAGTAAGCAACTTGTTTAAGTAATAGTTCATGGCCATATTCTAGTAAGAAATAATTTTACTATTTTTTATTTTTAATACGCTCCAATTTTCCACTTAATACGATAAACAAAATCAAATATTTTTATAGAATATAAAAATTTTAAAAGTACCTACCTTAAATTATTTAAAATTAGGCCAAAGCAAAATATATAATTAAAAAAATAATAATAAAAATAAAAAAAAATAAAAAAAAAATAAAATAAAAAAAATAAAAACACATAGTTATATTAATAACGCCAATACCATCTGAAAAACAATAAAAAAAATTAAAGTTAGTATTTAAAAAAAGAAAGTTGATGATGATCCCTTGAAGACAAAACGTCGGATTTCAAACTGGATATCATCATTGGATAGAGCGGAAAAAGTGGCAATGCAAAAGTGCAATTCAATTTGAAATCCGTTTTTAAATAAGCCCAGGAAAAAAATAAAACGAATTTTCAAAATTTCGGTTTTTTCCGTATATCTCCGGAAATACTCGCAATTTTAAAACTTTCTAAACGGCATATTGCTAAGCACCTAAATGCGCAATTTTGCCTTAATTTGACCGACACTGTATCTCTTACGGTTTTCGAGTTCCCCATACATAGACACGAATTCGAGCCACCCTGTACATATATCCTTTACATCGGCAAATGTAGGGATATAGTGTGCGTCTAACTACTTTTACATAATATACCTACTGGGGTGGACGCTGTTGGGGGCCCTTCACATCTGCAAATGTGAAGGCCAATTTTAGTTAAAGTTATTCGCATCTGCAAATGCGAATTTGTAAATAGGTATTATTATTATTTATTAACATCTCCTGCAAGCAATGTTTAAACCAATTTTCCCTCACCGGACGGCTCATGTCAACACGAACTATTGTTTAAAAATAATGCGTTCCGGTATTACATTGCTTCGACAAAGCCGAACGATAACATTCCGCCTTTTTCCCTTAATTTTGGGTTAGTTTTGGTTAGCACTTTCAGTTCTTGTTGATTGAGCCTCCGTTGCGAGCAAAGCCAACGGAGGGCCATGCAAAGCTATAATAATACCCAACTTGGGATTTAGTTGCTCGTAAATTATGCGTCAGCTTGCCTTTGTGGCTAGTTTTTAGAGGTTCATTTCGTGAGAAATGGGCACTCTTCGACTTACTCAAATTTTTTTATTTTTGTTTGTTTTTTTTTTATTTTTTTGAAAAGTATTTGTTAATACAGTAATAGCAATAATTACAATATACATAGTCCTTATTCCTCTAGACAGTGTTTTTGAACACTGGTATTGATGAATATTTCCCTCATGTATAAAAAATCCCATTAGAGGAGTGCAGTTCTCGAAAAAATACAGCGATAATTGCACTGTAGAAACCGAAAGAGCACAGCGATAATTGCTTCGTACGTATCTATGGTAATTCCATTGTAAAATTACGATGACAGCATTTATAAATAACGTCAAAGTCAAGTGAATATATATTAAGTATTAAAAATGCCTCGTTTCGGATTAAAAAAATCGTATTTTTGTGTCTCTTTACTTTGTTTGCAGTTACATGTACGTTTTTGTATTAAAAAAAGAATAAAAATGTATTTTTTTAAACCATGTCCTTATTCGGGAAATATTCCCCCGAATTACACTCGTGCATCAAAATAACCAGATAATTTTGCATTCGAGCGTGTTGTCTTAGAAAAACTGCATTCGGTCATTTTCATATTTTGGAAAAAGAGCCCTCCACCTTCGGTGTCGGTCTCTTTCTCCAAAATATGAAAATGAACTCGTGCAGTTTTTAGACAACACGCTGTCATGCAAAATTATCGGTAATTTTGATGCACTTGTGCAATTACTTACGATAATTGCATTTTAGTAATAATAACCGTATGATTTCCTATAAACTCTCTAGTATTGTGGCTATGAATATCCTTTGAAAATATTATGATAATATTTTAATTTTGAGTTTTATTTATTATACTGTAAATAAGTTTATTCTGTTCAAATTTTAATACCTTATGTAATTGCCATACTCTTAAATTTTCATATTGATCTGCAGTATGAGTCAGTGGATCATAATTAAATATAACTTTGTTTTTTGTTTTGCAATATTTGCATCGAATCGAATTGTAGTTTATAGTCCCACATGTGCCCCATACGGGGATCAAATATCGAAAAACGAATGATACGAAGGCATTATAACCATTTGTTTCTATTTTTTATATTCCTTTATATGGTATAAACGTTTTATTCTATGTAAAACATTAATAAATGTGCAGGCCGACCGGTATATATTTCCTCCTTTTGATTGTGTTATGTAAACACTTTTTGTGATTGAATAGTATTTCTTTGGTAGGATGTACGATTAGACGAGATTACTAGAGAACGGTTCGAATAGCTCGTATCGTTAACTGTTGCTTATTACTTATTCATTTCGATATAATATATTTCAATTCCGAATATATTGTTTGATTCTGTTTAATTGTGCACAGACGACAAATAAATGTAACAATGTTTTGTCATGCCCTCGTATATAAATAACAGTTTGTTAGTATAATTCAAATCGCAGTGAGCACATTTAATTTTTGTTTACTGCTTCATTCGCATTTTTGACTTTAACCCGTTCGCAGTGTTCGCACTCTATTTTATTCTAATAAGTATAGTTAGTTTTAGAAGTTTGAGAGTATTTTCCATTTCAATTTTAATAAGTAAAAAATAAGGGTTACAAGTGTTATATTTATTCATAATACTCAGTTTAGTATTATACACATTTAGTTTGCTTTTATACGAGAGATTCTGTTTTTATATATTTAAGATAACCAGGTATTTATGTATATTTGAAATTTTGGCATATAATCTTATATGGACTCACCCCCTGATTCGCTTCTTCCGATGAATATTGCCCCCTTTTTTCGCCTCCTTTGCGAGCAAGACGTATCACTAACACTTCACTATACTAGAAATACGATTTCTAGGCATTTTTCTTCTTAAAACCAAAAGAAAGAACCGATTTACGGATTCTTGCTTGTCACCGACCGGTACAAAATTGTAATGATGCATCAAGGCGATGAGCTCGAGCGGCTAGCCAGGGTCGGCTGAATCACCATGTTTTTAGATAACTTCTTTAAAAATTGTACCGATTGGGAAAAAGTTGTATACTACAAAGTGTAATGAGGGATGGCGGAGATGCGAAGGATAATGAATCGAATTTCCACCTCATGGACTTGAAAATTTTATGCATATCCTTATGCCTCCTCTTGTGTTAGGAGTCTTTCTTCGGTTTGCCCATTGATAATTTTCCATTCTTGTGTTGTTCCGCCAGAATTCGTTGAAATCTCTTAGTCCCTATCTAGGATTAAAAAATAAATTAAAAAAATATTCAGTGCAGGAAGTCTGTGTGCTACTATTAAAACTACTTACTTGAAGTTTTATTATTAATGTCTCTATCTTTTATACTCAGTAGCAGTAAGGCTTTTAGCCTATGTTTTAAAGAATTTAGATTAAGAAAATACTAAACAAAATTAGTAGTTTGTGATGATAAATTAAAAATACCTATTTACTCCCAATATATCGGCCATATCTATTTAAAACTTCTATATCTCAATTTGATTCATTTTCGAATAATTATTGTACAAAAAACCTTAATTGAATTTTGCCGGTGTAAAGATTTGTAGTCATCATTTTTCGTAGTGAAATATTGGTGGATTGTTGTAAATTCAGTAAACCAGTTGAACCAGCGACAGCGGGTGCATCCAGTCGAAGTATTTGGATATTTGCGAAATGACATGAAGAGGATTTCACATTACCATACAATTTAAATGTCATTTCCTTATTGAAGAGGAGACCATTTTTCATTACCAATTTCACGTTTTGATATATTTACGCAGAATAACTGTTTTAGTTAATATTTGGAATTATCTGTATATTTCATGCAGAGCATGAGTAATGATAATAACTTCTACGCTTTGCCCTAGGCTTATTCGATTATTTTAACGCTCTTATCAGTTAGGGACATAATTTACTGTCGGTATGGGTTATGCTAGCAAACTAATTCCTACGATAATTAAGTTGAAGTCTGGTAAATATTTACTCATGTTCCTGCCACTATTGGCTTTAGATGTTCAAGAATATAAAAAGTATTTCATAGTTTTATCAAAACTTACATATATGATTTCTTCGACGTTGATGTACCTGAGAGATAAATTACAAAATGATAAAACATAATTAAAAAATAATATTAATTTAAGAAATAGAATCCCAGTTTTTATCGTTTTCTTTACAGGGAAATCATAAAAATAGGATAAAATACAAAATTATGCGGGTACTCGGATGTAGTTATTTTAAGGTAAATATTGCAAATCGGCTGTCCAAAATTAAACCCATGTAACAGCAGTTTTATTAGAACCGAGAAAAATCAGTTGTTGGGTTTTATACTAAGCCACTGAAAACAAATCAGTTTATGGGAAATAATGTTACTACTTTTTGGGTACAAGGAAAGGAAATTATGTCTATATATTTTTACTCGCCTATCTACAAAATTAGAAGATAGACCTAGAAAAACCTGTTTTTATATTTAATTTAGATCATTACTTGATGCCGAAGTGACAAGAAAAAACAGAGTATTTGCCTTTATTCTTTTTTGTACCGTATCACTTGCTGAAGTACCTACTTCAAAATCTTTTTTAAAAACCAAGTAAGTGCCTTTACAGTTTTTTTTTTCATTTAGAATTATTTCGCTTGTAAATGTAATGTATAAATAAATAAATTTGATGTATAAACACATGACACTAACTACCGCAAATTACATTTGTCTAATTTATATAAATGAATAACTGCAATAAGTAATCAAATTTATTTTAAAGGTACATTAAAGTTACAAACATAAAAAAGGTTGACACAAGGTTTAACCAGTAAGTATTTTTAAAATAATACAATTTTATCATAAAAAGTAACTTCTAATTCATATAAAGTTCTGAAGACTGTAGTTAAATAAGACCGAAAATTGCAATATTGCGTAACAAAAAATCAAAAGTTATTATTTGCATGCTTATTGTACCTAATCCACATAACTTACTGCATTGTAAGTTAGAGATTGAATTTAAAACTCAGCAATGCTTAACTCAAATAAAATCATTAAAATATAGTACTGAAATAACTACCACAAAACTATTCACTTTCGATGTCATATTGCTCGTTGCTTGTTAAATCCGATGAAGCTTCGGATTGTGGCAGATTAAACCAAAAAAGTCTTCTATTTTGTTGCATAAGAAGAGCCAAAATACACAAAAATGTTTCCTTTTTTCGATTTGTTAATTCCTCTGATAGGTAACATTTTAATCTTTAGCCTTTCTCTTTCCAGTTCAGTAATATATTTCTTTTCAAGCAAAACAATGGTTGGTGGTGTATCGTTAAAGTGATATTTAAAGTTCATGGTAAGTTTTCTTTTTCATAACATGCTTGTAAAACATTGCCCAAAATAAATTCTTTAATAGAATCATTACTTTTTTGTAGTTTATTTTTTATTTTTGAACGCATGAAAATTTTCAGAAGTAATAATTTCAAGCCCTTTCTAGCAGATTCAGCAGTTTCAGTCAAGTTCACACACAAATTCTTCTGCATCTCTTTCGGTTTCTAGTACCTGTAACACTGCATCAGCAATCGACTCCGCTTTACGACTTCCCAATGCTTTGTCCCAAAAAATACAATAACTATTATTTTTTAAATCTTGCTTGAATGTGGCAAAAGTTTCATTAAATACGATCAATCGACTCGTAAAAAAAATTCACAGTCCTTTACAAATATGCAAGCGGGGGACATTGAAAATCATGAACTAAAATGCTAAAATATGATATGTGTTGTAATTCAAATAGTTTTTAAAAGCAGAGTTTTAAAAAGTAAACCTTGAAACACAAGTGCGTATAATAAATTTATTTAAAGAAATGCATTTTAACATTAATATTAAACCAATATCATAATTACTAAAACGGAGTTTTATCCACAATACCGAAACAGAATTATTGCACTCGACGCGCGTTTCGCTAACCATGTTAGCATCATCAGGAGATGATTAAAACTGCATATATATCATAATTAATAATTAAGCCAAATAATAATATCAATTTAAAAGAAATATAAAAAAGGTGCGGATATGAAGACCTAAAGAGTTACCTCCCGCATATAGATAGAAAAGTCTATTAATAAATAATTAGCCATAACATTACTATAATATTTTCAACATGTTCCGAGTCGTTTTAGTCCGTTTTCTTGCCTTTGGTTACTTTTGGTTAGTCGTTCAATTCAATATCGGTTAATTTCAGTTAGTTCCAATTTATTTCAGTCATTTGAACCGACTCCGATACGTTATAATCAATTTTACAATTTTTGGTTAGTTTTGGTTAGTCGCCAAAATTCGATTCGTTTCAGTTAAAACTGACTGACTTACTGACTTACTTTAATTTTTGTAACCTATTCCGATACGTTTTAGCCGGTTTTGGTGATTTTGGGTACTTTTGGTTAGTCATTCAATAAGCTTTCAGTTTTAATCAGTTTTAATTTATTTTAGTCATTTTAACTGGTTCCGGCTAGTTATAACCAATTTAGTGTTTTTTGTTAGTTTTGGTTAGTCGCCAAAATTCGGTTAATTTGAGTTAGTTTTAACTTACTTCAATATTTTTAATCTGTTAATACGTTATAACCAATTTAAATGTTTTTGGTTAATTTTAGTTATTCGCCAAAATTCTGTTATTTGGGTTAGTTTCAGCTCCTTTAATATTTTTAATCTGTTTCGATACGTTTTAGCCCTTTTTGGTGCTTATGGTTACTTTTGGTTAGTTTTGGTTAATCGTTCAATAACCTTTCGGTTAATTTCAGTTAGATTTAATTTATGTTATTCATTTGAATCGGTCCCTATACTTTATAACCAATTTTAATATTTTTGGTTAGTCGCTAAAATTCCGTTAATTTGGGTTAGTTTTAAATTACTTTAATTTTTTTAATCTGTTCTGATATGTTTTAGATCGTTTAGATGCTTTTAGTTACTTGTGGTTAGTTTTGGTTAATCATTCAATCAACTCTTTGTTACTTTCAGTTAATTCCAATTTATTTTAGTCATTTGAACCCTTATCGATACGTTATAATCTAATTTTATGTTTTTGGTTAGTTTTGGTTAGTTGCTAAAATTCGGTTCGTTTTGATTTGTTTTCATTTACTTTATTTTTTGTAACCTGCTCCTGATACGTTTTAATACGTTTGGTGATTTTAGTTAAACGTTCAATTAACCTTCGGTTAGTTTCAGTTAGTTCCAATTTATTTTAGTCATTGATTCCGCAACAGTATTATACCTTGTCAATATGGAGAGACGAAATAATACCGACCAGCTGGAAAGAAAGCATTATAGTCCCTATTCATAAGAAGGGGGGTAAACTGTCTTGCTCAAACTATCGCGGGATATCCCTTATCAACACGGGATATAAAGTTATGTCACTTATCCTACTAGAGAAGTTGACCCCCTATGTTGAAAATCAAATAGGCGACTATCAATGTGGCTTTCGGAAAAACCGGTCCACGGTAGATCAAATATTTACAATCCGACAGTTGATGGAATAATACTGGGGGTACAACAAAACTCTTTACCAATTATTTATTGATTTCAAGCAGGCCTATGACAGCATTTCTAGAGTCGCTATGGAATGCGATGTCTGCACTTGGAATACCGAAGAAGCTTATCAACATCACAAAGGCGTGTGTTAAGCCAGTGCGGTAAGAATTGGAGAAAGAATCTCGACGTTAATTTTGATTAATAATAGACTCAAACAGGGAGATTCTATATCCCCGCTCAAAAAATGAAAACATAATACGAGAGGCAAAAACCAAAACGCTACTGTTTAGAGACCAGGGACCTCGCCTAATACTGGCTTTTGCGGATGATATAGACATCGTGGGAAATACGATCGTTGACATTAAAGAGGACTTTTTCAGACTGGAAAGTGCTGCAAAAGGTGTTGGTCTGAGTATAAATGAAGCAAAAACAAAGTATATGGCAACAATGAGGACTGAACAGAGAGATCGAATCAGACACAACGTTACAATGGATCAATATAACTTTGAGAGGGTCTATCAATTTAAGTATTTAGGGGCTACGATAACGTCAAACAACAACATGACTGAAGAAATTAATACCAGAATACAGAGTTGCAATCGTTGCTGGTTTGCATTACAGAAAATTATGAGGTCTAAGAATATTTCTCATAATACAAAAATAAAAGTTTACCATACCGTAATCAGACCCATTATGACATATGCATGTGAGACTTGGACCCTTACAAAACAAAATGAGAACCGACTAAGAATAGAGGAAAGGAAAATATTGAGGGGCATATATGGACCAATCCTAGACGAGAATACCCAGCAGTACCAAACCAGAACCAACGGGACACTCCAAGAAAAGTATCGTCGACCCGATATCGTGATCAAATCCGAAAGACTGAGATCATGCTAAGAGGCAGGAAGACGATCGAGTTGTAAAATTGGTTTGGGAGTAAGCACCAGTCGGCGTGCGCCCTTTGGGAAGGCCAAGATTGCGCTGTAGGGACAACGTGAGGGCCGCCCTCTAGGTTTCAAACATCGACAATCCGGAACCCAGTATGATATATGACAACAATATGGGCAAATCGTGAAGTAAGCCAAGACCCACCCAGGGTTGTAGAGGCTACGGAGTAAGTAAGTAAGTATTGATTCCGATACGTTGTACTAAAATTTAAGTTTTTGGTTAGTCGCCCAAAATTCGGTTAAAACCCAGTCAAAACCCTCTACATCATCGTAAAGTTTTTATTACCTCGATAGTATAAACAAAGATTAGGCGTCCGCATAAACAAACTAACACGATCTCTCACGCGTATGTTGCAAATGTAGCATGCACTTTTTCACGATTTGAGGCCCCATACAGAACAATTCAATGTTAAAACTGGGTTTACTGACTGGCAAAATAATAACTTTTTGCAGATCGATGGAGCAAAATCTAATGTTTGCATTAGTTGATGACTTTTTCGCGTCCTTCTTATAATCTTTCTATAATTTTTGTACTTCCTTTATGTTTTTGCACTTGATCCTTACTTCGTTTATTGCAACCTCACTGACAGCTGCAGTTATTTTGTTTTCTGGAGTTTGACATTCTTCACATATGTCTGATTTAGGCATATAGAAACATATGTTCATATCCTTGATTACTTTTCTATAGGTTTCTGAGGAGCATTTTATGGTCCGATTTTTTTCTTTAAAATATTTATACATAAACTTGCAGCTCAATTCGTGTGATAAATATTTAACATTTGACGCATTTTTGCGCCGCTAGAAAGATGCTAGAAAAAATCAAAATCCAACACCTTATGATAAGCAAATGCAACGGATAATGAAGAAAAATTTGCAATATGCTGACAGAAGAAGTGCGGACAAATATATGGGAAACTTTTTGGTCCTTGGACTAATCATCTCGAAGAAAATGGATGAGCGAACATGTAACTCTGTTTCGTGTTGAAAAAAGAGTAGCTAATGCTAAAAACGCTAGAAAATATTCCAGGCTCTATTCATTGTCATAACCAGACGGTACAGAAGAATAAGTTTGCAGATCGACGTTTCAGAATAAACTGGGTTACAAAAATTAATTAGTTTTAACTCATTTGGTGGCATCGATGAAGGAGACACCTTGTGGTAGGACGGTAAAAGAAAGAATCCCAAGCCTTATCTTGAAATTGACAATACTTCCATTATAGAACACATAAACTCCTTCCATCTATGTGTTAGCTGACACAGGGGATGGAACTCCCACGTGGGACACCCTGTACAATAGGATAGTGATATTTGTTTGCAAATTCGGCAAAAACACAATAAAATACTTACTTTTGGTTTAATAGCTGTCTCCTTAACACTTAACAAAGCAATCTCTTCGATCTCGTACTAAACGACTAGAGGCCGACATCCCAACCTTCCTCTCTGAAATCTTTTTGATATACTGAACTTTCATGAGTTAAAACTACTAATATGCAGTAAAAAGTGTTTTTATCCTAGAAGGCACCACAATTTAAAAACAAAGTAAGTGGATGTTCCAAGATAAAAACGGTGTAATTGCAATACCGTTACTTCATTTTCTTGTTGTAAAATACCTTTTACTCTGTTTTTAATTTGAAAAAGCATCTGGGTAAATGCAGTTACTTGGTTTAGCTGACTGCATTACTTCGTTATTTATTATCCGATTGGAAAAAAATTATACTAAAATGTGCGTAAGAATACAGTACCTAAGTGCGAATAAAGTAAAAACTCAATTTTTTTTAAAAATATCAGTTATATGGTTTTTGTTTTGGACAGCCGAAATGCTTTCTAGTGAAATATCACAAACTCTATGTTCGTTTAAGGTTAATCAGCCCGGAGCCTTCGGTTAGCTATCGAAGGCTTCGTTCAGTCTTTATCTTTATGCAAAGGCAAATTTTATTTTAAACTCCCCTATTTAAAAAACGCGATCCTTAAAGATGCAAGGGACTAATTTTCGCTCCACCTTTTTAAAGACCATTCTAACAAATATCTGATATTCGAATTTCAGTGTTAATTCATAGTTAAATGCTAAACAAAATATCTGGGAGGCGCCAGTATGTTTGGCAAAAATATTTAGTAATATCACTGGAAGGGGATGTGGTATCCAAACTTAGTTACTTATATATATTAAGATAAGATATATATCAGATATTGTATAACATTAAGTTAGCATGGCATATACACTGTGGGCAAAATTAAATTGGAACCCTCTTTAATGCTTAATAACTTTTCTATTTTCAAAGGATTTTTTATAATTTTTGGATAAGTTATGACCTGAGGTATTGGGATTAAAGAGAACTTTGCAAAGAGGCTCTACTTCAGTGGCGTACAGAAAAGGGGGTATTTTTCCAAACCAATGTATTTCAGGAGATTGCAAACATCGTCCAAATGAAATAAAGATGTAAAAATGGGCAAAAAAGATTTGAAACCGTTCGGAATATTGACCATTAAAAAACGAGGTCACTACAAACAAAAATAAAATGTATACTTTAATTTTGGTAAAGCCTTGTCTCGTGGGCCAAATTAAATTTGATCCTTTTTTAATGCTTAGTGAATTTTTATTTGCAAAGGATTTTTTATCATTTTTGGATAAGTTGTGACCTAAGGTATTGGGATTAAAAAAAACTTTGCAAAGACGATCTACTTCAGTGGCGTACAGAAAAGGGAGTATTTTTCAAAACCAATGTATTTCAGGTCGTTGCAAAAATCGGCTTAATGAAATAAAGATGTAGAAATGGGCAAAAAAAATTTGAAAGGGTTCGGAATATTGACCAATGAAAAACTAGGTCAATACAAACAATAATAAAAATGGATACCTTAATTTTGGAAAAACCATGTCTTGTGGGCTAAGTTAAATTGGATCTTTTTTAATGCTTAATGACCCTTAATTTTCAAAGGATGTTTTATCATTTTTGGATATGTTATGGCACATTAGATTCAAAAAGAAATATGTAAAGCAAGTCTACTTCAGTGGCGTACATTAAAATTTAAAATAATTATTTTTTTAATTTTAAAAATTTTTAGTAGATTCAAAACTTCTGTACGCCAATGAAGTAGACCCTCTTTGCAACGTTCTCTTTGATTCTAATGTCTTAGGCCATAACATATCCAAAAATGATAAAAAATCCTTTGCAAATAAAAAGTCACTAAGCATTAAAAAAAGATCCAATTTAATTTGGCCCACGAGACATGGCTTTACCAAAATTAAAGTAAAATTTCTTATTTTGTTTGTAGTAATCTCGTTTTTTAATGATCAATATTCCGAACCGTTTCAAATCTTTTTTGCCCATTTTTACATCTTTATTTCATTTGGCCAATTTTTGCAACGTCCTGAAATACATTGGTTTGGAAAAATACCCCCTTTTCTGTACGCCACTGAAGTAGAGCCTCTTTGCAAAGTTCTTTTTAATTCCAATACCTTAAATGATAAAAAAACCTTTCAAAATAAAAAAGTTATCAAGCAAATTAAATTGAATCATTTTTTAATGCTTAGTGACTTTTATTTGCAAAGGATTTTTTTTATCATTTTTGGATATGTTATGGCCTAAGACATTAGAATTAAAGAAAACTTTGCAAAGCTTGTCTTCTACTTCATTGGAAAAGGTGAGAAATTTGGAATCTACTTAACATTTTTAAAATTAAAAAAATAATAATTTTAAATTTTAATGTACGCCACTGAGGAAGACCCGCTTTACAAATTTCTTTCTGAGTCTAATATCTTAAAACATGACATATCTAAATGAAAAAAAATCCTTTCAAAATAAAGGGTCATTAAGCATTAAAAAAGATCCAATTTAACTTGGCCCACAAGACATGGTTTTTCCAAAATTAAAGTATCAATTTGTATTTTTGTTTGTATTGACCTAGTTTTTCAATGTTCAATATTCCGAATCCTTTCAAATGTTTTTTGCCCATTTCTAGATCTTTATTTCATTTGGCCGATTTTTGCAACGACCTGAAATACATTGGTTTTGAAAAATACTCCCTTTTCTGTGCGCCACTGAAGTAGACCGTCTTTGCAAAGTTCTTTTTACTCCCAATACCTTAGGCCATAACATATCCAAAAATTATAAAAAATTCTTGGAAAATAAGAGGCCACTAAGTATTAAAAAAGGATCCAATTTAACTTGGCCCACGAGACATGGCTTTACCAAAATTAAAGTATAAATTTTAATTTTGTTGGTATTGACCTGATTTTTTAATGGTCACTATTCCGAACCCTTTCAAATCTTTTTTGTCCATTTTTACATCTTTATTTCATTTGGCCGATTTTTGCAACGACCTGAAATACATTGGTTTAAAAAAATACTCCCTTTTCTGTACGCCACTGAAGTAGATCGTCTTTGCAAAGTTCCTTTTAATCCCAGTACCTTAGACTATAACATATCCAAAAATGATAAAAAAATCCTTTGAAAATAAAAAAGTTATTAAGCATTAAAGAGGGTTCCAATTTAATTTTGCCCACAGTGTATAATTATATATATTATTATATTAACATTTTTTTCTATAACGCTGAGCAGGTAGGGCTATGTTATATTATTCGCGAGATATCCCGTTTGATTTACATTTGATTAGGTTATAGTTTGGTCACAAGAATAAACGTTTTTTATTTTTGTGGTTTTTGTCTTGCAGCGATGCCAGTACAGTATACAGTAGCGGAATATGCAGTAGCGTAGACGCAAATAATGCCGGATAATCGATTATAATTATTATTCATAATTCGTTATTATAATAATTGTGGTGTCGCGTTCTGGAAAACTACCCGTCTTAACGTAATAGCAACGGTTCGGTTACATACAAGACCAATAACAAAATTAACTTTTTATTGTAGTAGCAGATTTTAAGCACATGCGTTGGGTATAAAGAACAACTACGATCTTTTTGGCAAACAGGCGAAATAAAATAATAAAACCAAAAACCCGCTCAAAACAATGCCGCTGACGTACGACCTAGCACTGCCATAACAACACTAAAAATATCACAAATCACAAGATTCTAGCGGCTCGTGCGTTTTTGAAACGAGACGGACGACTTTAACGTCCTAAGAGACTCAAAACCAAACAATGTGCCAAATCAAACCACAACTCCCTTGTTTTGAGGGTTCTTTTAAACTAAATTTAGAAATAAAAACAACATAACCTTAAAATAATTTGTCGCCGCCAGGAATCGAGCCGTAACCATTCGATTATATAAGCACAACGCTTGCCGACTCGATACAAGATTTGCCTGATATCTCGACCATATGCATCCGAATACTTCAATTATTACGGCATCGCAAATCAACCATCACCAAAAATATCGATTTTCTTAAAGCGCCCTTGACCCTTGTGCTATTTTTAGAAAGAAGAAAAAACAAATCGACTGCCGCCTTGTTGAGAGTGTGTGGATTGGGCGATGCGACCGTGGTGGAAGAATCATATTGTTTACGAAAATACTGAATGGCTCTAACAATAATAGTGTTGTTGTCACGAAATGCATCTGGAACGCCCGTCTGTCTTTGACTTCGTTTCGTTTCTAGAATTCGGCCTGGCTGTAAATTGCGTCTTATTTAATTCTAGACATTCGCAAATTTTCTGAATTATTGTAGAAAATTCTAGGCTAAGGATATTTTAATATAGTATAAGCGAGGAACACTCCGCTATACCAGTCCCAAGCCTGGGGCCCCATCAACGATGGGGAAGAGAGGAGGGGGAGGAGTAACAACCTCGTTAAAAAACCAGGGTTCATCTGGCCCGGATGATAGCACCCTGTGAGGGCCCTCGCCTGGGGTACAGGTGAAGAGGTCAACGGTGGAAAGAATATACCTGGAAGGCGGAGAACCTCGAGGGGAAGATTGTTCTCCGAAGTCCTGAAAAACAACCAGTCTAAAGGAAGAAAACCTTAAATAAAAAATCACCTGGTCCTCCAGGTTGGGGGTTTTGGCGCCAGGTTAGTTCCCTGTCCCTTAGAAAAATCTCCATTTACTAAAAAGCCTAACGGTTGCCTCGGAACCTCGGACGGTACTACTGGAAAACGAAAAAAGCTACGAAAATGGACAATGAATATTGGCACCTGGAACGTACGAGGTCTTAGCGGAAAGATAGAGGAAATTACTCAAGAAATATGTACCCTAATATGGATATCGTTACCCTAGCTGAGACAAAAAGGAAAGGGAATGGCACAGAAATAAATAACAACTTCGTACACATATTTAGTGGAGTGCCTAAACACGAAAGAGCAAAAAGAGGGGTGTCTGTTTTAATACACAAAAAACACAAAAATAAGATCACAGATTTTGAGACTATAAATGAAAATATGATCAGAGTCAATCTCGATATAAATCAAAAACCAGTCACCATTCTTGGAATATATGTAATCTCTGATGACGAACCGAATGCTAAAAGGGATGAATTTTTTGAAAAAGTTAATGAAGAAATCACAAAAATTGGAAATGCAAGAGAACTTATAATTCTTGGTGATTTTAACGGTAGAGTCGGGCGAAGAACAAACAGTAAAATAATCGGCCCACATGGAGAACTAAACCAAAATGATAACGGTGAAAGACTAATAGAAATATGTGAAAGTCACCTTTTGAAAGTGACAAATGGCTTTTACAAACACAAAGACATACACACATATACATGGACTCAACCAACAAGGAATCTAAAGTCAATAATAGATTACGTTATAGTAAGACAAAGTACGACCCTTCAAATTAATGACGTAAGATCGTATAGAGGAATAACATGCGGTTCGTATCATTACAGAGTAAGAGCCAAAATAATATTTCCATTTAGACACAGAATAACAAAACAAACCAACACAAACTCTGCTCACACCGAAATCATTGAATCTAAAAGGTATAACTTGGAAAGTTTAACTATCGAAAGTACAAGACAATTATACCAAAAACGACTGGACGAAAAAGTAACAAATCTAACACAAAACAAAACTGTTGAAGACATATACACAAATATACTGCACAGCATTCTGAGTGTAGCGGAAGAAGCCCTTGGAATAAAATGTCAGACCCAGAGTAAAAATATATGGAGAAGTGAAGAAATATATGGCTTAGTCAAAGGAAAGAAGGATGCCTACAAAAAGTGGTTAAGTAGTAAAGAACAACAAGATTGAGAGACATATTTAGAAATAAAAAGAACAACAAGAAACAGAATAAGAACTGCAAAACGAGAAATATGGGACAAGAAATGTCAAGAAATTAACACGTATTTGGGAGGACAAAATGCACTGAGTCATGGAAATTCATTAACAGAGTAAAAGCTACAGGAAAACAGACCACCAGGTTACAGCGAATACCAATGGACAAATGGAAAGGTTATTATGAAACACTGTTTACGGAAAGTAGGGATGAATACGTTACACATTCACCCACAGAAATAAATATCGAGGGAAAAGCAATTAACATCAATGTGTCAAAATTAAAAAAAAAGCGCTAGAAGAACTTAAGAATAATCGAGCTCCGGGACCGGAGGATATTCCAGGCGAGTTAATAAAGTGTGGCTCAGAAAAACTCTTTAAAGCACTAACCTGGTGCATAAATAAATTTTTAAACGGTGCCCCAATACCAAAAGAATGGAAAATTGCCTATATATCATCAATACACAAAAAGGGTAACAAACTAGACTGCTCCAACTACAGAGGTATATCGGTAACCAGTACCCTAAGTCGATTATACGGACGAATTCTCCGAGATTTAATAGAGCAAGAGTACCAAGAACAAGAAGAGGAGGAACAGTCCGGATTTCGCGCTGGAAGAACCTGCACGGATAACATTTTCTGTTTGAAACAACTAATAGAGAAAAAAAGTGGAACTAATCAACAGACACGCCTCATGTTTATTGACCTACACAAAGCATATGATACCGTCCCCGTTAACAGACTATTTAAAGTGTTACAGGAAACCAAGATTAGCCACACCCTAATCAGAGCCCTAAAAAACCTGTACGAAGAATCGACATCACAAATTAAAATAGGCAATAGATTATCTGAAAAATTTTTGACCAATAAAGGTTTACGACAAGGCTGCTGTGTCTCACTCACACTGTTCAAGATCTATGTGGCAAAGGCCTTGAGACAGTAGAAAAGAAAATGCAATGGAATGGGTGTTGACCTGGGAGATGTATGTTTATATACTCTGCACTTCGCAGACGATCAGGTTATCATAGCTAATGATAAAGACGATCTGGAGTATATGACGAGAAAACTACAGGAGGAATATAAACGATGGGGTTTGGAAATAAATACACAAAAAACAAAATACTTACCAATTGATGCAGAATTATCCAACATACAACTCGACAACGACGAAGTAAAATCCTGCAATAAATATACCTATTTGGGAGTTATATTTGACACAACGGGTAAAGATGACAAGGAGATTAAAAAGCGAGTAACACAAGCCAGGAGGACAATTGGCTGTCTGAATGGTGTATTTTGGAGTACTGAAATAGGCAAGAAACGGAAACTCAATATCTATGAGACTCTGATAAAAAGTAGTCTACTCTACGGCGCAGAAACGTGGAGGATAACAGAGGCCAACCGAAGAAAACTTGAAGCAGTAGAAATGGACGCTTTTAGACGGAGTTTACGAATATCTCGAATAGAGAGGGTTCGAAACGAAGAAGTTAGACAACGAGTAGGTATAGACGGATCTTTAACAACCGATATTGAAAGGAAACAACTGATATGCTACGGCCATGTTCAGAGAATGGATGATACAAGACTTCCCAAAAAAGTTATGCAGTGGGTACCTCAAAATCGCAGGGAGCGTGGAAGACCTAAGAAGACATGGAAAGAGGGCATAACAAGAGCAATGAGTGCCAGGGATTTAACAGAAGACCAATGGAATGACCGGAGGACGTGGAAGTTAGGCATCGGACAACGTCGTAAGACGTTCTAAAACCGATATATAGATAGACACGCAAGTTTAGTATAGTATATAATTTGGCATTATTAAGAAACAGTAATTTAGAGGTTAGAACAGTAATAGTATATAACAGTAAAAACGTAACAATAATATTAATGCAATAATAGTATGGCTTTTTTGGAGACCATTTGGAGAACTCACCGAAGATAAAGATAATGTTAACCCTATATCTAGTTATTCGGAGTGTAATCCAGAATTTCAAAGCAAAGATTTACAATATGCAGTGCCAACGTCTAATTCTAAATTAATATATGTGAGTGCCTCAAAAAAGAAAATGAACAAAGTTTGGACAAATATATTATTATAAGAATTAATGAACTTACCAAATTAACAGTGCCAGCAATTTATCATGTCATTAAGCTAGGAACTGTTATAGATCATTGCACAAAAAGAAAACGAACTGGTCAAAAATTTAATCAGATTGACGATGGAGACAGCGACGTTATTCGTAGGATTGTTTATAATTTATACAAAGAAAATGGAGTACCTACCCTAGAAATTATACGTGAAAAATTGAAAGACTATCCTGATTATAAGTACAAATGTTTAGCAACACTGCGAGGTGTTTTATTAGACTCTGGCTTTAAATACGAAAAAAATTGATAACAGAATGGTCATAATGGAGTCGCAAATGAAACAAAAAAATTGGATTTTCTGGGTGATACTAACAGCTTGCCATACAAAAGAAATCCGTATATTACTTTTTTTATTATTTTTGAACTCCATTGAATAAACATTAATTTATTAATATTTGAATCTTACCACCATATAGACAAAAATATTATTATTTCCCAAAGTTTGTATTCGCTGTGTTTAAAAAAAATGTATGAATGGCATTTTAGTTTTGAATTATACTTTTTTAAATGTCAACCTCTTTAACTTCCGCAATATCCTCTACATACAGCAAAATTTCAGTTTATAGGTAAGGTACCGCTATATAGAATCTTGTCCGAATTTGATGAAAAGCTGTTTTCGGACAATCATAATATATACATTTTTTTAAGATTATCTCCGAATTTCAACATCCTGTATATGTTATGAAGAATAATATAGTTTACAACATTTCTTCGGATACCAATAAGTTGTCTTGTCTGTACTCTGTGTGGATATATTTTCTTATAATTTGTAGTCCAGCCAGTTGACAATCCTACTTTTGTTAAAAATCCTCGTGGCCTTGAAAACATATATTTTTAAAGAAAGTCATATATTAAAAAGTAGACAAAAAATTTAACGCCTATGTCCTAGATATTTTTGATACGTTCTGACTACAGGTTTTTAGCAGTTCAAACTGACTTTAAAAATACTTTACATTGCATGTAAGAATAATTGTGGATGCAAATAGAGATTTCCAATATGTTATTTGTTTAGTAAAACCACGTCACTTAAGCTGCACTTTCATGCAATAACTATTTTTTTACGACCGGGCCAAAAATAAATTTTTACCCCTCCATTTGAAGGCTAATTAAAAGGCGGCATTATTTTATTTAATTCATTATTTTGTCTTAAGTCAACGCTAACAGCAATAAAGTTGATATACAGGGACCACAAAACTAGCATTTTCAATTTGTGTAAAATGCATAACAAAAGATTACATTTCAGGATGGTTTAATCATTGCGGTCTTACAAAAAATATATGTACCTCTGGCGAAAGGTACTCTTACGCCCTCAGCTAATTTTTGGTTGAACATTCAGCCTCGGACGTAAAAATAGCATTTTACACCATGCATCGGTGCAACATAATAAATATGTAAGGGCCTAACATAGACGTTTAGCGTTCGTGACGTGAAATATATTGAACGCTAAGGGTTTTATATATTGTAATAAATTCCAAGTGAATATTACACGATTGGCTTTAGCCAATATTAGCCAATGCGCTAAGTTTTAGGTGTAGCGCATTTGTAGCAAAATATTTATGAAGATAGATGACCCAACGGTGTTAGGAAAAGGATATAAATACCAATTGAGTACGTGGCAGTCACAAATCCAGGTAAAAGCTTGTCGCTAGCGTTCAGAGTGGAAAGAAATAATGACCAGAATAATAAGCACATTAAAATCATCTTTGCAATAAAAAGTTTCGCTATACAAAGTATTGGTGAAGTTAGGGTAAATAAACATTTCAAATCTATATAACAGTATAAAAACGTGAAAATATTATACAAATATATAATTACTTTTAATTATAACGGCATCAAAGATAGGTAAACAAATTATTATCTTATATTTTGGTAAATTACCACCAAAGAATTTTTTGTAACAAAAGAAAAATAAAATAAAAAATTTCTGATAACCCATTGATCAAAACTGGTTTTAGAATTTAAGGAATACGATCAGTAGCAAACAAAAAAGAACTGATCGAAGATACCGATTGGTACAGCTCGAGTAAAAGTGTTTGGGCTGTTAAGGCATTGCAACATATATTTCCCACGATGTTAGTCCCAAAAAAATAAATTCAATTGATTTTACCTCTGTAGGGTTTTATGGGTTTAGTAAGTTCCATGACCTTGAAAGGAAAAATCACTTTGGAAAAAAGCATATCAAATCAAGATCACTTCGTAATACCAAAGAAAATCCTTTCATTAGCGAATATATGTTTTTAAATGGCTGTTTAATAGATAAAATGATTTTCATCGCTAAAATGATAAAATGAAAATCATTCCACACTCGGTATCCACAAGAAAATAATGTATGTAAAGGAATATTAACAGATATTGGTATGGGCTTTATTTATTACCGTGACCCTATATAATGGTATCTATACTCTATTTCGAAATGGTGCGGAGTAATAAAACCTACTTATAAATGCAAAACGCTAACAGAGTGGTCAAATAAATTTTTGTGATTTCTAAATATTTAGCCACAGCTGTTATAGCCTGCTGTATTATATTTTAACCATTCCACCCAGTTTTGTATGGTAATCCCGCTGCAAACAATAGGCTTTATTAGCAAAGGGGCCATTTTCTACCTGCAGTAGCGTACGTTTGGGTATTTAATTTAAAATACCTGTTTTACCTAAGTACTTTTATTTATTCACTTATTTATGTATATTCAAAAACAGTTAGTATTACTGTAACATTTTATCACATATAATATTTATATAATACGGTATAAGAATTGCGATTTTGTGTAAACAGTTATGTAGAGAACTATGGTATATCATTTTTGTCGTCAGAAAAATCCGTCGAATCTTCGTCATGTTCCAAGGATATAATTAAAGGCTCTACAATTAGGTCAATTAAATGGTGTAGTTTCCACATTTTTTCTTCTTCTTTTATAACATGCTCAATACACTTACGCCATTTTTCAGAATCGACATTTTTTAAAGATTCCTCAAAGATAATTTTAACATCTTTCATTTTAAACGTCGTGTTTCTCCTTGCTACATAACTTTTTACTTGGGCCCAAATAAGTTCAATGGGATCTAATTCGCAATGATACGGAGGCAGACGAAGAATAGTAATATTTCGTTTCTGTGCTACTCGGTGAAACGAGCTTTATTTGAGGACACTATGGACAAAAGTTCCTTTTTCACCATACTTTCATCAAATGGTATGTTATTCTGTCTAAACCACTGAATAATATCCGCTTTTCTCCATGAATTAGTTGGTATTCTGTGAACTTTTCTGGAATGATAACTCGCATTGTCCATCACTATCACAGAATTAGGTGGAATGAGATCTAACATTTGTTCAAAATATTCTTCGAACACATCGCCATTCATGTCTTCATGGTAATCGCCAGAATGATTTGACTCAAACATTAACAAACCGCCCTCAACAAAACCATCAACACTTCCAAGGTGTGTAATAATCAGTCGCTTTCCTTTCCCAGATGGTGGTTTTAGTCCGGTGGACCAGCCTTCTAAGAATGCTTGACGAAAACTTGAAATATTTTTGTCTTGCCAAATCTTACCAACCGTATATCCTTCATTAAGCCATGTTTCATCCAGATAATAAATCTTTCTATTCTCACTTCGAAACTGCTTTATCTGTCTTAAGTAATGTCTCCTCCAGCAAATAATTTCATCTTTTTCGATTAGGAGCGATTTTCTGCTTTGTTTTTCCCAGCTGAAATTCATTTGTTTTAAAGTTGTCCACAATTCCTTCCTGCTTATCGTTGGAGACATATTTTGGTCTTGCTTCAAGGCTCCTAAAATTTTGTCGATGGTTGGTATTTCCTTATTAAAATAAAAGGAATGTACTGTTCTTCTAATTATAAGTTTGTGGTCTTCATCGATAGGCACCGTCTTTCTTCCTGAAGATGGTATAGGTGGTTTTACAGCTCCACTTTTCGTTCACACCTTAATTTATATATCGACGTTTTTGAAACGCCCGTCATTTGCGAACACATTTCCACCACAGTATCAACGCTATACAGAGGATTTTGATGTTTGAGGGCGTCATATACATTAAGAATAATATTCTTTTCGTTAACCAAAATGGACATTTGCTCGCTCGTTTCACTGGAGAGAAAACTGAATTAGCCATTTTAATTGAAACTATGAAATGAAACAAACACACTGTGTCTTCTTCGGAAGAACAAATATAACTGAAAAATTACAATTACTTAAACTTTAGGGCATGCATACAAAAAATCGTCAAATTTGAATGTTTACAATAGTAATAAAAAAACCTAAGTGTGATAAATATAATGCTGGGAAAGTCCGAGTATTAGGACAGGTAAACATTTAAAATATGTACGTATATGTACGTAATTATGTACGCCTATGTATCAGCCATCAGAAAATGATTTATTACTTCGCATCATTTCGAAATAGAGTATAGATATTTGTCTGTAACTAAAATTGTATAACTATATTATGACTAATTTATGGCTATAACACTTTAGCAACTTCTGACTAATTATTCGGTAAAGTTTTGTAGTCAAAACGCGATATATTCGAAACACGCCTATGTTCTGCTATGCCAATAAATCCAACAATTTCGACAATGATTTTGTTATGTTTTTTCTTATCTTCTAAATTTTATTAGCTACCTTCACTTCAGCTTAGAAGGAACTAAGAGTGAATAAAAATACATTAATTGAGATTAAGGAAATTTATAATTACCTATGCCTAGGAGCGAGTTGTTTTTGAAGCGCACAAATTAGGCCCTATTTCAACTATCGGAGAGTAGAGGTAGGCTTATTTATTTAAGGTGCCACCGACTTGTTAGACGGTACAAGTCGGAAAATCACCAAGTTGAAATATTGAACTAACCCTGGCTTAAACTTTGCAACAAAATAAATTATGAATTATAAATCAGCTGTGATGCTGTGATGTATCAATAATTATAATAAAAATTAAACAATAATAAACCCAGATTTTAGTAAAAAATAATAAGAATCAAGAGAAGTCAGTAAATCAAGATGATTCATGTATTGATCCCAATTAACACAAATTAAGTATACTCACTTTTTTCCCCTTTTGGGACACCAATACTGAAGATAATTGCCATTATCTGAAACAGGTATGTAAGTAAAAAGAAAGTCTGTATATTACCAAAAAAGAAAATGGTAGTTGGTTACAATGCGGAGGAAAAAAATACAGAAACTTGTGGTACCTTTGGTACACTATGCCGCCTATGTTTAACGATAACGACTATGGAATTGAAGGTAATTGACTTGACTTCGTTACTTTGGAAAATAATCAAATAATTTGATTAAGCAAATGCTCAAAATATTTTCCTTACCGAACGTATTATGCAAAATAAAAACTAATGTTATAAAAGGGGCGATTCGGAATTGATCCCTGAGCATACTTACACATTCAAGCTCATTGATTTGGACATGACATTGATGGTGTTTTTTTAATGTCTTGAGGTTATATTTTTAAAAAGTTTTTCTATTGATTTTGGGCATGCCTTCGGTTAGTTTTTGTTCGTTGCGACCCTGTAGCGAGCAACCGAATGGAGACCTATGCGTGAAGTGTAATATTAGACATTCTAATGTAAACATTAATCAAGGCATGTCAGGTGGTATCTGTGACGGGAATGTGATTTGCAGGCTGTCTGTAACCGTTAGTGTTGCCGATGGCATAAAATGATATTATGTGATGGCTAGGCCAAAATTATCAGATTTTGATGTAAATTATATTAAAACCTGAAAATGGCGGGACAAGCAAAATATATCCTTTCTGATTCGCCATATTATTATGTAATCTTCAAATTTTTTATCAGAATGCTAGCAAAATTATGTTAAAATCTGATAATTGTGTGACAATCGGCAACAACTGTAAAACGTTCTTTCTAGCGCCAGAATATAGGCAACCAATTGTAAATAAATGGTTGCCTATATTCATGCATCACGCGGCCTAAGGTGGTAGTAGATTTTCATGTCGATAATGGCGATATAGGATATGTTAACACATCAATGTCTCGAGAACTAGCAGACTCGCTAATTTTTTTTCTTTACAGCACTAAGTGCTTTAAAGAATTTTTGCCACACAGTGTGGTAAAGTTTCTTTACCGCACTACATCAAACATTTCAAAAAAATGCAATTAATATACTTGCATATTCGCGCAATGCATAAAATAAAAATATTCATTGTTTTTAACAATCAATATTTGTTACTTTTCATTATTTTTTTCTTCTCGAAGGAAAAATTTTGTACCTAACATGTGCGAAAAATGCCTTTACCGCCATTAACGGCTTGTCCGAACTCCGCTTCGCGTCATTCGTGCAACTGCCGTCGCGTGCGGCAAAGCCCACTTGCAGCACTTGTTATGTACATAACTATACCGAATGGAAATATAGGTGATAATGAACGAGTATAATCATTAGCAGCCAGTGCTATAATCATGAAAATGAATTACGGTTCATTATACGTGAGCCGCCATACTTTATTTACAGCTATCCTTAAATACACAAAATCTAAACTAGATAGTGTAATTTTAACATTTGCGTCAACCGAGACCTCAACACGTACCTATATATGTTGATATCGCGTTTCCATAATTGTGGCTCTCGGATTGCCTATATGCATGTTACGAATTAATAAAATAATACACTTGTTGTTTTACGAGTAATTATAATTGACCTTGATATATTATGCATATCATAATGCTCTTACTAGCATAAGTATTATACAACTATTACTAAACAGTTAAATGATATAAACCAACTACAATTTCATTAAAGAATTAACGACTTCCTTCTATTTTCAGCTGTTATTTTGGGCTTTATGAACACAGCAGCAGCTATTGTGGGATTTTTTACTCCTGCAGTTGTTGGCTATTTAACATATCAAAACGTAAGTAACACCTTAAATATTGTACAGTTTAGTGAGGATATATTACTTGTTTGGATCTTGTAATATGTGACGCTAACGTTTAAAGTAATGATTACGGTCTACTATGCCACAGGTAGTGAATAAGCTGTGACTATGCCTATCGAGCAGATTTTCCATAGTGAAGATGAATTCTTGAAAATAAAATATCCCTGTAAATAGTAACTTTTAAGAGATTACTGTGTTTTCCAAACCATACTACAATAGAAAATATGTAATTTTTGAAGTGAAAACTTCTTTAGTGTCGATATAAAATTATATAGATCAATAGGATGTAGCCTGCGAGAGAATGAGATAGAACACAGATATACAGTTGTTACATGTTTGTTCAGAGTAAAAAGTAAAAAGTAATTTTCGTCCGATCACTGAAGGTAAGCAGTATCTGGAAGAGTTAGCTCTTGGATGGGTGACCGCTTGGTTTAGTTTTCCACTTCTACCGTGTGTGAATTGCACACATGATTTCCTTAGCTATTATTTAAATTAAGTCCGCCACAAACACACCGCTGTAATGCAATAGGCCATAGCTTGTCAAGAAAAGGATACATATAGAATGATCTACTAGTATTTCTAAACATAATTATTCTAAACGATTTCCAATTTTAATGCATGGCCACTAAATAGTACGACCTTTATTGAAGATATAGTGGATATTTCGGGAAAATGTTCTCAAGAACAGCAATAGCGTTCGAAAGGGAAACCTTCCTTTCGAATGCCATTTATTTGACTCTGTAATGGTTTTTAGAAAATGGTAGCTATTTCACGACAGCTGTGGAAAGGAACAGCTTACCACTACCCAGTAAATATCTTACACCAAAGCGGAGAAAACTGGCCTGGATAAATTATTTTTGATTTACCTGATTCTGACACCAGAAATTATGGAGCAACTTCTAAACATTTCAGCTCGATCCCGGGTATCGACTCTGTGAGGGCTTCTCAGGAGTAGGAAAAAAGTGACGCGTGAGAAATGATATCAATATACAAATATCATTGGCCCATCGATCAACAATGGATTTATTTTGCAACAATCGTGATGCGGCTACTGAATAATAATCTATCATTCTAATCATTAATCGATAGTTATTGTTCCATTATTGAACAATGTTTCAACATCTGAAAGCTTAAGCCGATTAGTCGAAAATCAGTTTCCGTTAGCCATGGTTAATTTTCTTCTTAGTTAGAATAATTTGTAAATGAAGGTGTGCACTAAAGCAAATATATGTGAAGTAGGAAAAAAAAACTGTTAGGTTCAGTGCTCTGTGCACCGATAGGGTTAGGGGCAGCCAAATCCTTGAGCCTAAGTAGATTCAGTGTTTTTCAGATTTTTTTTTTATATAAAATATATGATTTATTTAGCGAAAACGGCTGCATGTAGCACAAATGGTAGGTGAGTCCTTTGGCCACTCCACTGGTCGATTGAGTTGAGCTTAACAGGTTGACTGCCATCTCGGTCAATATGACCGAGAAAATATCATTCACTCAAGCCGACGCGGTCTATATGACCGAGAAATTATTTTTGTGTTCCACGCCGAGTCAGTTTTTCTGGTCCCACAGGCCAGACGCTCGGCATTTGATGGTTTTGACTGTGTAATGTGACCGAGCCGGCCTGGACAAAACGCTGCGCTGCGCCAGTTTCATTCGTACAAATTTAAGGGCTAAGAAATTATAACAATTAAACATAATAACTTGGAAATTGGATTTTTTTTTTCATGAAAAATTTATTCTGAGTTAGCTGTTCTTTCGTCGTATATATCGAAGTGTTGGCGACGCCGGTGTGTGGAACACCTACTAATGGAGCTGGCAACCAGGCGGTTGCGCGCCTTGTAGCAGTGAACTTCTACTCGGGGCCGGCTCGGTCAATATGACCGAGACACATTTTCTCGATTTTCTTTGCAAGGGTGGCGAATATTTGAAAATCCCGTGCGTGGAAATTCATTATCCATGGATATCTACTTCTGCGCACCATGGCCCAAATGATAAATTTTTTGACCCTATATGAAATATACCCTCGACCCGAACTTAAAATACAATAAAAAACGGTGCGGCAGTCAACGTGTTAATCTATTCCGCCACACTGTTAGGTTTGATAGCTGTTAATAACACCGTACAGTTGTGGACATAAAAATTGGGGCAGCACTTATTTCTATTGTAAAAATTACTTTTAAATCACCTTTCAAAATCAGGATATTACCTAGGAAACTGACATGCTGACACAAAACCACAATTTTGAATTGTAATATTTTAATGCAGGTAATGCTATGCCCCGATTAACAGCAATCGAGAAAATGAGAATAGTTTAATCCAAGAAGGTTGGTCTGAACGAAGGGTAGCTGAGAGATTCCTGGTGCCGTAAAGCACTGTTCACAACGTTAAAAAGAGATGGGAAGAAGCTCATTAATCCGAAAGAAGGGCAGGAAGTGGCCCACCACAAGTTTCTACAGGAGAGGTAGATATTAATTTAATAGGTGCTCTGCGAAACCATCCCTTCAAGTCTGCTGTGGCAGCAAAGGCAGAAACTCGTATTCCAGGAAGGTTTAATCTAATGAAATCATTCAGCAGTTAAAAAACCTTCTTTATCTCGATTTCATAAGGAGCAGCAAATTGGATTTTTACTGGAATATTTAAGAGAAGATATAGAATTTTAGAATAATGCAGTGTTTACAGACGAAATCTTATCTTGAATGTTTGGGGGTGGATGAGCACTCGAGAGTTTGGGATATCCACAATTAATGCGGAGGCCTATATAGATATACTCCAAAATATTATGCTACCGACTGTAACTGCAGAGTTTTCCCAAGGTAACTTTACCTACCAGCATGATAGTTGTCCCATACATACCGCTCGAAGAGTATCAGGTTGGATGCAGCAACGAAATATTCGAGTGCTGCCCTGGCCTTCGAAAAGTACGGATTTAAATCCAATAGAGAATATTTGAGGCAACATGGTTAAAGTAATAAATATAAACAATGATTTTCATCCGCAAAATGCCGACAATTTATGGGAAAGAATCCAAGAAGCATGGAACCAGTTAACCCAGGACTATGCTAAGACTTTAGTTGCTTCAATGCCTAAAAGACTGGATTTAGTTATCCAGAAAAATGGATGGGCGACAAAATATAAATTTTGATGTGTTATTCTATTGTTTCATTTGAAAATTTTGTCCTGACGTTTTATCTCATTTTTTATTGTTAAATATAGTTAGGTGTTCATTCCGAATTATTGTATTACTAAAATTTGTTTAAAAGATTGTGTATTGATGCAACATAATTTGAAAAAATTAGATACATACTTGCTGAAGGTAATTTTGGATATTTACTTTAAATTACATATAACCTTTTAGAACGGTAAAAGAATAATAAAGGTAATATAGGTAGAAGTCAAAGTAAAAGCCTGATTTACCAAAATTCGCTAAAAAGTCACCAAATTTCAAATTATTGCCCCAAATTTTATGTCCGCAACTGTACATAATTTTGACAAATGCTAATATGGCATTTTATCTATGTTATGTTTGAAGAAAAGTGGCTTCCAGCATTCCCATTTCTTAATATAATTTTTTTTTCATTTTGCTTTTTGTTTGAATCGATTGGTGAAACAGCAAATTTCCATCTTTCACCGTTCCTAAGATAGATTATTTTGGGGCTACAAAAAATCGAAATATAAAATTTGAAGAACATTTTTTAGGAACCTCTTAATCAAACAAAAAAGATTTCGTTTCCAAATTTTCAGAAAAAACAATAAGTAGTCTGGCAACTACTTTTATTATTTTGGTTTTCAACTCCATTACCTCTATAATATGCCTATATCATTTTTCCAATAAGTCAAAGCATTTACGAATAACCCTGAATATATCAGGTGGGTTTTCAGGCTCATGAAATTTGCGCAAAGTGACTTATGCATGTTAATTTGCGCAAATGAAACTTAATTGTTTGAATTCGTTTTTACGAACAGTGAAATTTGCCCAAAATTTAGTAAAGTTCAGATTTCTGCTTATCGAATATCGCGTGTGCGAGCAGTGAGTACTTGAAAATCTCATGATGAACCAGGAAAACGAATTATTAGCAGTAGCTGTGGCTTGCTTAATTAAAAAGCTAAAGGTGAAAAAAGAGGAGATAAGACCAAGAAGACCACAAAAATATCTGATTGAATAGAAGGCCACGTATTTTAATATTAATTTAAATAAGGATTTAAGTAATGAATTAAACGATTTTCGTAAATAGCTGCGCATGGACAAGGCAACATAGTGCCTAAGCACAAGATGTGAAGAAAGCTTTTGAAAACTATTTCAATATTTCTGATGCGGTGATATGGCAATAAAACATGTTTTCTAATGAAAATGTAACAAAAATAATATAAGTATATTTCGTGGTAGATTATGTACCTACATCAAGGCAACTAAAGTATTTACTTGTATTAATAATAATATATTCATTAATATAAAGCAAATAAACGGATAAAAAATAATTATAGAGACTCAGTTTAGCTGTGATGTGTTCCCCTCGTCCATATTCAATAGAGCACTTCTTGGAGTTTCCTGGGCCTGTAGAAAGCTCATTAATTCATAATATAAATGAGGAACATATATGTCGCCTGCACCGCCACCGTATCTCTCAGAAGCAATACACTTTTTCAATTATTTTCTATATGTGATTCTCATCGAGTTTATTTTCTTCACCACGTTTTCTCTGCTTGAATTATTTTCCTTTTATAGACATATTCACACACAAAACAGACAAGGTACTTATTACTTATAAACTGTTTCGACTGTGTATATAGTCAGCTAGTCACAGCAAACCGGAATACAAGTACCACACGCATTTGAAGACCAGAATTCCCTGCCACTACACATGCATCAATTTTGAGTGTCGTTTACACGGTCATGCATTTGTGCCAACCACAAATAAATTATCTGGCGAGACAGATTTTACTCAAGTCAAACTTTTTAGCTTGTGCAAGTGATTTTAGTTTTCATGTACCAATTCACTTACGCAAATTAGTATGCACAAGTTAATTTGCGCAAATTGCATGAACGTGAAAACGGACCTTAACAGAAAACGTTAAGAGGTCGCCTTAACCATGGTAACGAATTTTCAAAAATTTTCTAAGGCTCATTTTAAATGGTTCTCTATATGGTCACCGAAATACATAAAACGAGTACGAATTGAGAAGCATAGCTTGTTACTTTTTGTTGCCATGTCAACCGTGCTTTCTGAATTGCAGTAAAATTCTCTCGATTACATCTGTAAGTTCCGATATTTGGTGTGTCGTTATTTGATATGAAAATAGCGTTACAGTCACGATACACATATAACGGTATGCTGATTTCTAGACTCGTTTTTGACTCACCCGCGCATCTACGCCACCCGGGAAAAAATGTTCCTTTTGACGCTGTCATAGTTTATTTAGTTAAATGAATTTTTAGATTTGTTTTGTTTTTATATATGTTATAGGATTATTTAAATTAAAAACTTATAGTGTAATTATGCCGAACTGTGCTGTGGCTACTTGTAAGAACAATAATAGCACCACCAAAGGGAGTAATATTAAATATTTTCGTTTTCCTAAATATGAGTTAGCAAATCGGTGGATTCGTGCTTGTCGAAGAGAAGATGGAATTAGTATGAGTATCTTTAATTGTTAAAGCTTTACTTTATTATTTTTATTACATATTTCCACGATTTACATGATTTTTTATGGCAGTGGCACACACTCTAAAGGGAGATCCTATGGCTAGAAATGGATCCTAATTTCACGTACCGTACCGTGATTTTAGCTGCCGCTAATTCGACATTCGGGTGCTGCTGTGACATAGTTCCGTTCTTTAAACATTCTTTTTAGATATACCACGATCAAGTCATGGTCCAGCCAGACACTATGTGGTTAAAAAATATTTGCCAAAATTTAAATAAGTAAAAAAAATAAAGCAACATATGTATTATTGAAGAGTGATTGAAGTGAAACTTCTTAACGCGCGCCGGGAGGAATATTTACACATGCTCACATACGATGGTACCAGGGTGCTAAAATCGGTTAGGTTCTGTAGCGCTACAAAAGCTCATTGATGTGCGCACCTAATCGCGATGCAATCGTTCTGTTCCAACATCTCTCGTGGCCGAGTGGTCTAGGTGGTTAGGTCTCGATTCGGCGGCTCTATCGGCGGAGCGGCGCGGCCTGAGTTCGAACCCCCGTTGATTTTTTAATTTTTTTTAAGGTTAAGTTTCTAAGTTTTATGAAGAATATTTTTTTTCATTTGGGCCTTTTCTTTTTGTTAAATGAGTGGTATATTTTAAAAAAACTACTTTTTAACGAAATCCGTTACGATATGTATATGATTTTATTGTGATATGTTTGTTAGCTTACAAGCAAAAAATGGGATTTGCTCTATTACCTTGTCAAGACATAAGCGAATCTTTTATGAATATTTTTTTTTCATTTAGGCCTTCCCTTTTTGTTAATTAGTATTATATTTAAAAAAATGGTATATTTAAAAAAAAACTACTTTTTAACCAAATCCGGTACGATATGTAGGGGTCGTCTTTCCTTGACCACTTCTTGATTTTGTCTTGATCTTGTCTTGATTTCAAGACAAGATCATGACAAGAAATGATCCTTGTTTTTCAAGACAAGACAAGAAATTAGTTCTCAAGTCCAAGATTTCTTGGAAAGAAACCAACAAAATCTTGATATTTCTTGAAAATGTAAATTAAAAAAAACTCATTTGTTTATTGAAAAAAAAAAACCAAGCACTGAAACATTTTTAATGGAATGATAAAAAAATTATTATGTGAAAAATAACTATTTTATTTTCAAAGATTTTTGGATATGTTATGGCTTTAGGTATTGGGATCAAAAAGTACTTTGCAAACCGAGTCTACTTCAGTGGAAATGAAATAAATATGTAAAAATGGACAAAAAATATTTGAAAGGGTTCAGAATATTGACTATTAAATAATGAGGTCAATAAAAAGAAAATTAAAATTGTACTTTAAGTTTGGTAATACTATATCTTGTGGGCTAAATTAAATTGAATAATGTTTTAATGCTTAATGACTTTTTATTTGCATGGGATTTTTTTTTATTATTTTTGGATATGTTATGGGCTAAGATATTAGAATCAAAAAGAACTTTGCTCAGCTGATCTACTTTAATGGCGTACAGAATATTTGAATTTACGTAATTCTTTTAAATTAAGAAAAAATTAATTTATGAAGGAAGGAACTATAAAACAATACTATCATGACCGCGTACTTCTCGATTCTACGCATCATAAACATCACATCAACCAATCTCATCCCGACTTTTTTACTTAGTTCTCAAATGTTGAAATAATACTTATATATCCATTTATACATTTAAATTATTTTCTAGAGTAAAACTATGTATAATATATCAATTATAATTAGTAATATAAATATGGAATGAAAATGCTTTTATTCTTTAGTTAACACACGTACACGTATAATTAGGAACGTACCTATTATCGAAAATGTCCTTTAAAATCCCCCAAAACTGCGAATATTGCATTTCAAAACATATGTTCTATACACGCTTACATAGCAGAATCGAAAGCGTCGTTCCCGGGTGACGTCACACGTTTCTGTGTGGGAGGTTCTGCCTGCGCAAGAGCATACCGTTATATGTGTATCGTGGTTACAGTGTATCTCGTTTAGTTGCCGTAGCAATCATCTTGTGTTTTAATCAATGACAGTTTGTGACAAGCGGATCTGCATTGTATTAGGTGGCAGGATCGTTAAACTGGTAGGAGCAGTTTGATAACTGGGAGTGACGCCCCCGCCATTTCGGGTTGCTGCGGGATATGGCTCGTCAAATACCATCGTCCTTCTTCAGGCGGGAGAACACAGAAATACAAAGTCTGGAGCTGATCAATGACAGTTTGTGATGAGCCGAGCTGCATTGTGTTAGCTGGCGGGAACGTCAAATTGGTGAGAGCAGTTTGATTACAGGGAGTGACGTCCCCGCCATTCTGAGTTGCCACGGGATATGGCCCATCAAATCCCATCGTCCTCCTGCAGGCTGGAGAACACCGAATTGCAAAGTCTGGAGCTGATCAATGATAGTTTGTGACAAGCGAAGCTGCATTTTATTCGCTGGTAGGAACGTCAAAGTGGTGAGAGCAGTTTGATTACGGGGAGTGACGCCCCGCCATTCCGAGTTGCTATGGGATGTGGCCCATCAAATCCTATAGTCCTTCTCCAGGGTGAAGAACACCGAAGTATAAAGTCTGGAGCTGATCAATGATAGTTTGTGACAAGCGGGGCTGCATTGTATTAGCTGGCAGGAAAGTTAAACTAGTGAGAGCAGTTTGATTACGGGGAGTGACGCCCCTGCCATTTCGAGTTACCACGGGATGTAATAACAAAATTTATTATTCTTCACTTTATAGTTATATCTCCGAAAGGTTTTCTTCAGCAAAAACTATAGGAATCTTCTATATTCCAATTTTGTGCAGTTGCTATTATCGGGTGTAAAAGGTCCATAATCAGTTATGGAATCTGTTACAAGCAAGTTTTCTTATTGTCGATTTCAGTCATCTGTTTTTTATTACCATCAGTTGCCAATTCCGTCTTCTTAAATTTCTGAAAAGTTTCTTGAGAACGCTATTTTCCTTATTATACTCAACATTATCGTCTTCTGCAGCACTGATTTCTTGAAGTTTTTCTTCTCCTAAAGTTTCCACAAATTTCTCAAAGGATACGCTGTTATCAGGGTTATTTGTTTCTGCCAAAATTTTATTTTGCTCATTATCTTGAGTACTACTATCCCGACCAACACATTTGGAAAAGTCTATGGCGTTTACATTCCACAGATGGATGCCACAAGCTCTAAATAAATTAATAATTCCAGTGGAATTAATGGATTTGGAAATTGCCTTTTGTAGTACTGGAACAAACCTTTCTTGAGTAAGAGAGTCTATTGGATTTTCTCCTTTCCATCCGTTGACTGCTCGTTTCCATCCCGCCTCTAGTGGTTGAAATGCGGCGACATATACGGATTAAAGTAGTTGAGTACCATTTGGATATTGACTTACTAAAATAATTTGTAGTTCCAGCTGCTAAGGTGCAAAGTTAAATGCGTGCTTTGTCCATCAAGAACGAGTATTATCGGGAATTTAACTTTTGCTTTTACAAAATATGGGCAAAATACGTCTGACATATACTCATAAAAAGTTTCGGCTTTCATACGCCCTGTGTCTGATGTTCCAATTCCCCAGTCCTATGGAACTGGCTGTTTAACGTAATTGGAAAGCCTCGTGTAGGGGTATATTATTATTGGCGGTATAACAATTCCAGTGGCAGCAAACGTAAACACTACCGTATATTAGTTTTTGAACGATCATTTTAAACTGCGTATACATTGCAAGAATGTTTAGGACCTAAAACTTTCGAATTTTTAGGGCACAAGTGAAAATTAGTCTCATCTCTGTTAAAAACTCTGGATAGATCTTGAAGAATATTAAAATATTCGTTGGCATTTAAATAACTTTCAATTTCGGTAAATAAAAAAACAATACGTACAGAAAATTGTTTTACGTATACAGAAAGCCATTTTGAAAAAAATAGGAAATACACGCAATTTTTTTGACGATGGAAATATTTCTCCTCATTTCTCGAAAAAAGTATAAAGAGACTGCTTTCAGCCTGTCTATATGCTTAACTCACTTAGCCGTCTGTAGTTTTATTCTTTTTAGAGTCGTGGGTTTAAGCTTATGGCAGTTAGGGCAGGCGCCACTAAATTTTTACTGTAAGAAATTTATTAGAAATTCTATCTGTCTGAAAATCGGCTAACTTTTGAAAATCGAATAAATTTAGAAAAAATACCCTGTGAAAAAGCAAATAAAATTAGAATGAGATTGAATTATAGCCTAAATACAGCTGCCAAAATAAACACCAGGAATACAAAACAGTTTATTAAAAAAATACTACATGGGTAGAACAATCTACTTTCATAAAATTTAGAAGATATTCTGATTACTGATGGTTAATATTAGTTAAGAAAATTTATTGAATGTCACTTAAGCTTACCTATAATATATGCTACAAGTGGTAATTAATGTTCAAATTACAATTAAGTATATTAATTGCTAAGTTAATTAAGTTTCATCTTGACACTTTAACACTAGATATTACAAAAATAAGTATCAATTAAAAGATTTAGGCCTGGTACTCACTGCGATTAAACTTCAAATCAAAAAGTAGCACTAGTTATGGTACTTTAGCAAGTCTCTGATAAATACCTTAACATTACTAATTACTATATAAAAATATTCAATAAAATACCTCGATGCTAATTAAAGAGAGGAGTTATTTTTAAAAGAGTATTTTAATATTAACCAGTTATTATTGCTTAAATATGTAACTATGTATATGTTAAAATTAAGGCATAAATATCCACTAAACTACGCTTAGCTTGTTACTTTGGCAGCTGAAATATAGAAGACTTCTAAAATGTCTTCAAAATGCTAAACTAAAAGGGATTTACTGAATAAAATATATAGAAATAAATATAGCCGCACCTAGTAAGGACAATTGAGCTCAATTCACCGATATCAAGGCGAAACGTTCAATAAAAAGGTTTAAATAAGTTAAATTAAATTTCTGCCATGGGTTTTACAGATAGATATAATTAACTTGATATAAATGGCATAACCGCCCTAATTGTACCATATAAATTTAGATAATACTAAGAAAGGAAACCGTACAAGAATTACAGTATATTATAGGACTGTCTCTTATTAAAATCACTAAATAAGTTCAGCGAACTAAAACTCAGTATCTCTGAAAGTGCTTCACGGTAGATTTTATTTATTCTTTTCACATGAAAAATTAAAGGTAGTAGCACGATAAATATTAGCTGCGCTGATTTATTATTAGTTAAAATTGATCCTACCCGACTTGACGATGTATTTTGTCATCGGTAATCGGAAGACCTAGGCAAGGTACCAATCGGGATAACCAGGCTACACTAAACTCTCTGTCTGGTCCAGGCTGAAGAAGACGGCTGGGCTCCTACTAAGATAAGGAAGGCCCCAAGCAAATGGGTAGTGGTCCTTCGGAAAGACTGGTGAAAAATGGTATATTTATAGCCCTGTTGCTTAGAAGCAAATGAGTCGAACCTACCTTTTAAAATAAAAGTGTTATCACACCGCTCTGCACACGATGTTTCACAGCAGCATACCCGGTTAACAAAAGATGCGCGTTACTACGCTTTGTAATATTAGCAAAAAATGCTATCTGGCAATCATCAACCAGCAGTTGAAAACTTAACTACCACGGAAGTCTAAACAAGAAGAAAATTCAATTATCACTTAACTCGATATATATACTATTTTCATGCGCATCTTCGGAAGGCGCTTGCTGTCAAACGGGCCGGATTACTGAAATTCACTCGTAATAGTAATGTTGTGGCAATCGATACCAAAATTTAACGGATACATAGAGAGAATCGCGATATAATATTCAGATACAATTATAACGTTACAGTATGCCTGAGTACTTTATATTATGTGTTTATATTTCTTAGATCTTGCTGCCTATTTTTTTGTTCTTCATAATTTTATATTTCTAGTTTTTAGTCGGTACCTAATTGAATGGCTCTTGCATATTTCTTTTTTACACGCAATGAATATTGTTGTTTACTTTTCAAATAAACAGCTCTGCCAATTCCATATATCTCATGATTTTCTCAAAAAGCTTAATCAAATCATAACTAACATATTTTGTGGGATTCAACTTAACGTTTCTCAAATCATATTATATAGTTACATATCTATAATAATTATCAATGTGATCAAATGGCTGGGGCAAATGTGCATATTTCTAAAAAGTCGCGTAAGAGCGTCTTCATCCCTTGAAATATCCCAACTTATTTGAATATGATACCCGCCAGAATAGTTTTTGCACCATCATAATAACCATCCGTCAAGAATGTTAGCTAATCCTAGGTAACATACTTAACTTTCATTAATGGTATTATTGCTAAGTAAGAGCAACTTAGCACCAGCCCGCATCCGATCATATTCTAATTCTATATAATTACCTATAAGTAATACAATATTTATTTGAAACAGAAAGGCAATAAAAGAAAGAAGAAGGTCTAAATATTTTTATTTCTATTTACAGCAAACCACCCCGCAATGGCAAAAAGTATTCTGGATTGCAAGTTGTTGGTTATTCTTCAGCGGACTTTTGTATGTATTATTTGCAAAATCTGAGCTGCAACCTTGGAATTCACCGGTAAAAAAGGAGTTGCCTGAAGGAGAACTGATGATAATAAAGTCGGAAAAAGACGTTAAAGAAAGTGATAAAAACTTGATTTAAATGGTAAAATGTCCCTATACTTGCTTAAATAAACCATAAAATCTCTTGATGATAGTATTTTTATTTTAAAAGTTACAATTCTTGTATCAAGTCCTTTTCATACGTCTTACATAAGTAATATATCGGTATCTGAAGCTATGGTTTGAAAAATAGATACCGTAGCGTAGTGTAAGGCGCTCGTAAGCACTATAATAATGGCAAAGTACGTGGTGGGCTAAATTGGGAGCTCCGTTAACCACAAGCACAACTTCTTTGGAGCTAGCACAGTCTAGCACAACTACATTTTTAAAAATAATAGACCACAAGGGGGGGGCTAAGTTAACGTTTAGGTTATTTTAAGAGTTGGTAAAGATAATTGTTATAGAAGTGTGCTTAGTAGCTAGCACAGCCTAGCACAACCATTTGTAGGGCAGTTAGCGTTACAGAGATTAATTTATATATACCCTAATTTATACAATTCGAGATGGGGGTTAGAATCAGAGTAGTTCCTTTTTTATGCACAATTTTATAGCCTACATCGAAAGAAAGTTTAGTCGAGAGAAACAAGTTTAGAAAATCGGTTTTATTTGAGGAAAATCGATTACAGTCACTTAAAATTTTATGGCATATGGAACAAAGAGAGGTAAAGCATTAGCAAGGCAGACTTATCTTCAATGATTTGTAAATAAATCAACGTAATTAATCAACAATACATCTTTATTATTATGTACAGTTAATATTCGTCGCAACGTTCCTGGGGCTCCGACACGCCCAGGGCGTTACGCGAAAGGCCTAGTCGTAGCGAAGATCACTCCTTGCGTCCGCTCGGTCAGTGATCTTCGGCCAAGTTCATTTGCCTCAACAGACGGAGTGACCCAAGGACTACCGCTTTCTGCATCCTCATCACTAGTTGTTTTGACGAGTCTCGGCAAGCTGGTGTCTTCTGCAGTTCCGTGAGCATCGAGTCCTTGATTCCTCCTAAAACACCGACAATTAGGACTACCATTTTTAATCTACATTCGGGGTACAGTCTTCGTAACTCGCCAATGAGTGGAATGTATTTGGCACGCTTTTCCGGCTCCTTAATGAGAATGTTGGTTTCTGCTGGGGCAGAAAACTCAATAACAAACATAGAGTTGTTCTGTTTGTCTAACAGTACTATATCGGGCTTGTTTGCCTGGAGCCTGGTTGTTGTGGGAAAACCGTAATTCCAGTAAATGTGGCAGTTGTTGTTTTCCACAACAGCTTCTATTTCGTCTGGGGCGTATGGCAAGACTGGTGCCTCATCGATACCGTAGTGATGTCTCCGATGGTAATAGAGAACTCGCAATGCAGCGTTATGCCTGTAGATATAACTAGACACAGCATGCACCGGACAAGCGGATAAGAGATGCATTAATGTCTCCGGATGTTGTTGACAACTCCTGCATCTAGTACCCGCCACGTTCGAAAATTGAGCACGGTATACGAGGGTGTTAATGACACCATCCTGGCAGGCTAACAAGAATCCCTCTGTCTCAGACTTCAAGCCAGCTGATCTAAGGAAAGAGAAAGTTAATTCTCGAGATAGATTAAGATCTCCGATGTTCCTGTAGAAAACACCGTGTTGGGGTTTGCTGACGTGATCTTCCAAAAGCAGCTGTTGTTCTGCTGTCTTGACTTGACGTTTCACTTGATCGGGTGCCAACCTCTTAACTGATTGGTCGTCATCTAATGCAAATCTGAGACCTAGTTCATCCGCAGCTTTACTTGCAGCTTTAAAGAGAAAAGCCCCAATACCCGTTGTTTCCTGATCGCGGACGAATCGCAGTAGTGGGTCCGCACTTTTGAATACCTTGCATGCCAAACTCACAGTTAATCTGTCATACAATCGTTCCAAACTTAGAAGGCCTCTGCCCCCTTGCTGACGTGGAAGGTAAATGCGTGAGACCGATGAGCGTGTGTGGATGCTTCTGTTCATATGCATCATCTTGCGTGTGCTTCTATCCAGTTCCCGTAATTCCTCTCGCCTCCACTTGAGCACGCCAAATGAATACAGGAGCATAGGAACGGCAAGCATATTTGTGGCTGCAACTTTGTTGATTCCGAAAAGCTGGGACTCCCAAATTTTCCGGAGACGCTGCCTATACTTAATTCATTTGATGTTGATCGACGCCAAGATATTTATACGTTTCGTCTTCTTCTAAGTGATGAAGTATGCTTCCGTCAGTAAGATGCTCATTCTCACGCTCTGGTCTACGCGTCGGCCTTCCTGAAGCTTCAGAACGGCATACTTATCCAATCCAAATTCCATACCGATGTCCCCTCCTGAATGCTACCGGCTCGGTTATTACTTTCGTACTTCAAGTAGGGATGGGGAAAGAAATCGACATAGCGATACTCAACAAGGCGACACGAAGCAAAAATGATTACTTTCGCTGCAGTGTTCAAAGGGCGCCATCTAGCCACCAAGAAGTGAGGGACAAGCCAGAAGAAAGAAAATATTATAGCGTAAAGTATATGATACCTTTTATTTATTAATGTTAAATATTAGAATGATTGACTGTACGATATTTCATGGAACTAAATTCGATAAATTGTGTACAGATAGACATTTTTAAATACACCTATATACGCTTTACTATTACTGTGGCCTCACCATCCTGATCATCGATTGTGGCCACATGGCCATTCATAGGTTAGACGTGACCGAAAAAATATGTGTTTTCATGCAATAGGACAATGGCGTCCATACACTCCGTAGAACCAAAGATATACGTGAATTTATATTGTGACATCTGAGGTCATAGTAATAGTAATTTAGTGTGATGCCGCAATAATAGGCCATTATGGCAGGGTGTAACAAAGATGTCGTAGTAATAGGGAATATGAATGTAGTGGAATTTGTGTATAATTGTGTAAAGTTGAGGTCGCTATAATAGCAGTACCAACTATTTATTTTGTGTATATGTATCGAGGTCTCTAATATACAAAATTTTTGTTCTAATTTTGCGTTAAGATAATATAGTCTACTCAAAAGTCAGCAAACGACTTACTTTTGTTGCCTATAACCTGAAGGTGTATTTTGATTATTGATTGTAGGTAGAATTTAGGCTAAAAGAGTTTATCTCACTGAAAACCGAGGAAGGGAATTATTAGCATTGCAGGTGATTCTTTCAAATCCTTCGGAAAATCTGAAAAGAATAAAATCGAGGTTCTTAAAAAAAACTTTCGTGACGAAGTGTTTGACTGAAAATCGAAGGCCACCGACTGGAAGATATAAAAACATGGCAAACGTTAAATTTCTTTCAAATAAGTAGAAAAAAAGAAAATGTTTCAAAAAAATTTTTTTTAATCGCCCAAATGTGACAAATTTCCTCAGGGATTGAGCTACTTACTGAGCGCGTCCCCAGGTGGCGGATAGCTGGAGGGCCAGAACTGCCATTAGGTGCATTTGATCTGCCGGAGAATAAGAGTGAAGCAGTGGGCTGAGAAGCATGGGGGCCTTGGCTTAATTGCCTGGGCCACGTGTAAGGGGACAACCATAACCCCCCCCCCCCAAATCCTAAGGTGTTGTCGGCATCGAAAGGATGGATGGCTGGGGGTGTATTTAGCCGATAGCCTACTAAACTCGGGGAACCGGGCACACCCCTTTTTATTATCGTGGGACTTACTACAAAAGAAACACAGGGGAAAAAACAAAAATAAAATGGGGGATTCGCAAAGGGTTCCCCATCACAAGGAATGTCCCCTGTGAGGCGAGGGAGCAGCCGGGCAGGGAAGGGACATGGCCCCTTAGTCAGCGTAACTGACAAGGTCCGCTCCAAAAATAGGTGCGGATCTCAGAGGAAGAGGGCGAAGAGGAAGAGGCTCCTGGCGGCTGGACTGACAGCGAGCTCGTCCTGGGCCCAGACACAACCTGGCACGCCGTCGTCGGAGAGTTCCGTAGGAGGCACTCCGGAAACGGCTGGCGGGAAGAGGAAAAGGAAGGTCGGCTCAAGGGTCAATCAGGAGGCACCGGGGCAAGACCAGTAGAAGGTGGGTCCTAAAATGGCGGGACCCGCGGAAGGAAATAAGACCGCGAGTAGCTCATCTCAAGGGGCCCCGCAGTCATACGCTCAGGTAGTCACGGCGGAGGAACCGAGGATCCTGGTCGGTTTTCGGGGGCAGAAAATAAACCTGTCTCCCGAGGACGTGCTGAGCATAATGAGGGGAGATGCAGCTTCCCCGAAGATTCGCACGATCAGGGTGTGGCGGGGCCATATCCTGATAATCGCGGATTACGTGGAATCCAGGTAGTGGATCCGTAGGGAGCTGATTAAAGTCAGGCCCTGTGGAATTGCTAACTTGCTCGAGGTGGACCCGCAAGGGCTGAGGCTCGTGAGGGCAGCGGTCTGGATTCCTGGGCTGGGGGCGGACGTCTCCAATGAGGCGATAGTCAGCTTCCTTGAGGTCCAGAACGGTTTAAACTGCGGAGGGACCACGAAGTAGGCCTCCTGGATCGTGATGGGGGTGGACTATAGATCCGCTGGCACCATCGCGTCCAGGGGCTCTCTCCTGTTCTGTATAGCGGTGCAGCCCAGGCCGCACCGGGGTCGGGACACGAGAAGGAGTCAGCAGCTCCAGGTGGGAGCTCTCCGAAGGATGGCCTCGAGGGTGAGCTCGTCATGGACGTAAATGTCGGAGCCTCTGTGGAGGCTGCCGGTTCTGCCATGTTATGAGCTAGTGCAGTGGTGGGCCCCCGCCCCGGGGAGTGCGACGAAGGTAGAGCTCCGTCAGTCTGACTCAGACTGAGATCGAATGGAGGGTGAGCATTTACTATGTCTATTATCCAGATAAATCTGCAGCATATAGAGCTGCTACGTCCCGCCTATGCAGAAATATAGTAGAGGAGGGTACAATAATTCTATTTATCCAAGAACCTTGGATTGTCATATCCAGAGTGAAGTCTATGCCGGGATCTGTGTTATTTACACCGGATCCGACGCTGGGGGACCCTAGAGTAGGTATATCGACAGTGGGGCTGGAGACCTTTTTCTGAAGGGATAAGGCTACCAGGGACCTGGTCCCTATCCTGGTTAACATACCTACAAGCGTAGGTGTGCAGAGGGTGGTACTAGCGTCAGCGTACTTCCCAGCCGATCAACCCTGCCCGCCGGAGGGAATTGTGAATCTGGTTACCTACTGCGGGGAGGTAAATATCCCACTACTGGATGTGATAGCAACGGGCACCACATAGTTTTGTTTGGTTGCGCCCCGGAGCGAGCGGAGGACCATGCGTAAAATCCTAGACGCTTATAAACGAACGCACCAGTACTCTGCGCATGCGGAAGCCAGGGAGCCAAAGTAATATTCCTGTGTGTAGACACGAGTTATATAAAGAGACTCTGGGGCAGTCCAAGAAACAGCTGAGAGGGTCGCCAAGGAGTGCCTACTGTCGAGAGGTGCCCCAAGCCCCGGCCGCTACTGGGTTCTGCAAGGTGCTGTCAAGGGACCTAGTAGTAAAATTCGGCAGTGTCCGTAAGCCAGGTGGAGGCTATACGTCGTCACCGACGGATACTCTGAGACTTATCACTGCGGACAGGATCAGATTACAGCAATTAATCAAGACCTGGAGAAAGTTCAAACTTGGGGCGACAGAAATTTGGTCCAGTCCAATGCAGTAAAGACCCAAGCAGCCTCATTTGCCAAGAGGGGGCCAATACGGCAGACCCTGACATTATTATAGCAGGATCGACCATTCTTCCATCCTCGTCAATTCGACTGCTAGGTGTCAGGGTCAACAATATGTCCTGGCATGACCACGTTGCTAACATCGCAAAATCAGCCTCCCAGAAGCTTGGTGCGCTATTTCGCAACAAATACTGTATACACCGCAGCAGTTGCTCTCGCTCTACAATGCGCAAATAAGACCGTGCTTAGAGTATTGCTCACACTGGGGTGCCGCACCAAAGCAGACCCTAGGGCTGCTGGATTCCATTCAGAAGAGAGTTGTGCGTCTCGTCGGCGATCCGGAATCTGGATAGTTTGGAACACCGGAGACATGTGGCCGGGATGTCCCTGTTTTACAGATACTTTCACAGGAGATGTTCCCAGGATTTGGCCCGCCTCATCCCGCCCCAGGACATCTGTTTCCCCATAATTACAACCTACAACTATTCAAGAACCGTGTCAATCAACATCTTCGCACACACACCGCTCGACGAACGCCATTGGATCTCCCTTTAGTGTATGTGCCACTGCCATAAAAAAACACCACGGGCCACACACTTCCCAGGCTCAACAGGCGAGGGCCGGAGAGGTCAGGTTGGGGCCGTGTTCAGCATTAGGGCTGACTATGGCACTGCCAAAAAGATGGTCACCTAGACTAAGGTGGGCAGTCGAGATCCTTCCTAATTTAAGGCGGCAGATGAGGATCGGGTCTTCCGGGCGCTGCTGCGGCGTGACGGAAGACTCCTTAGCACGCCACTGATTCCGGGCCTTCATCGCACATGGGTATGTGCCGAAAAGCCCTAGAGGCATAGCAGAGTGGTGTTCATTCCCAAAGCGGGAAGGGACGACTACACCGATACGAATGTACGTGTTTGCGGATATTGAAGGGGCCTTCAATAACACAGCCGTGGGTTCGATCATCCGATCGGTGGAGCGAACGGGGGTGGATCCGGTCATAACGAGCTGGATCCGGTCCATGCTCATCGGGCGGAGGGATGAGGCTAGGCTGAGAGATGATATGGTTGGGGTTGAGTCATCGCGGAGATGTCCTCAGGGGATCTTTTGCCTTTTCCTGTGGTGTAGTTTACAGAATCACTAGTGGTGGAAGAGATCCTACGCATCCTGAGAGTTGAGCATGGGATCTATGTACAGGCCTGTGCAGAAGACGTTGTTATTATGGCACAAAGTACTGAGGTCTGAATATTGCAGACGCTTCTGGAGGAAGCACTGATAAGGTTCTCGCAGTAGTGTAGGGATAATGAACTCAGGGCGAATGCCAAAAAGGTATAGATGGTCATCTTTACCAGGAAAAGGAAGGGAAGCATCTCCCAACATCACGTTGGAAGGAACCCCTCTTGTGACTAAGAAATGCGTCAAGTATCTGGGTATCTGGTTGGACTCCAAACTGACCCCTTTTTTGCTGTCCCGTTTTTTATCAATAAAAAACTGCGAACACTTCAATTTTTTTTAAATAATGTTTTTATTTTACATTCCCTTCTAATATCTATTTACCTAATGAGCTATAGACATAAATTTTTTTTATTTTAAAACACACTTTGGCGCTTCTTTCCAACTATGAAAAAGTTGGTATTTTTTATTTTAAATATGACTAAAACATCGTTGACCTTGGGAATTAAAAAATTATGCAGGCAAATTTTTACCAATCAAAAAAACTTTTTTGTTTTTGGGAAGTTCATATAATATTGTGCGAAGGAAATGTAGCCAAAGGGTTAAAGGAGTTTTTAGTAGCAAAACCGTCATTGTCACTTTTATAGTTTAGGCGATATTATTTTTTAAAGCGCCCGGAATTTACAAATTTGTTTACTCTCGGCGAATATTGAGTGGCCGGTCGGTGGGTCGGGAGCAGTAATTTGTGTAATGTGGTTTCATCCATAAATGTGTCAATTACTACGCTTTAGTAATTTATTTTAGTTATTTGAATCGAATACGTTATAACTAATTTAAATACGTTTTAGCCCTTTTGGTTTCTGGTTAGTTTTGGTTAGTCGTTCAATTAACTTTCGGTTAATTTCAGTTAGTTTTAATTTATTTTAGTCATTTGAATCGGTTCCGATACGTAGGTACGTTATAACCAATTTTATTATTTTAAAGCTTTTGGTTAGTTTTGGTTAGTCGCCAAAATTCGGTTAATTTGAGATTGTTTTAACTTACTTTAATATTTTTAATCTGTTACGATACGTCTTAGCCGCTTTTGATGCTTTTACCTACTTTTGGTTAGTCATTCAATCAACTTTCGGTTACATTCAGTTAGTTCCAATTTATTTTAGTCATTTGAACCGGCTCCGATACGTTATAATGAAATTTAATGTTAGTTTTGTTTGACTGCCAAAATTAGGTTAATTTGGGTTAGTTTTAACTTGCTTTAATATTTTTAATCTGTGCCGATTCGTTTTAGCCAGTTTTGGTTAGTCGCCAAATTTTGGGTTTGGGTTAGTTTTAACTTACTTTCATATTTTTAATCTATTCCGATAGCCCGATTGGTGCTTTTAGTTCCTTTTGGTTAGAAATTCAATCCATTTCGGTTACTTTCAGTTAGCCCCAATTTATTTTAGTGATTTGAACGCGTTTCCACCAACACTTGCTCGGGAAGATCTAAAGGATCTGGACTGGGAGGACGTCCTCACCTTTATCAAGGTGACGGGCCGTTTCAGTGCGGGCCGGGTGTTGGAAGTAGCCAGGTAGGGGAGGGCGGATCGGGGATGGTGAAAAGGGACTTATAGGCCTACTTACCGGGCTTCGGCCCCCCCACCCTTACTACTACTACTACTGAACGCGTTTCGATTTTTGGTTAATTCTAGTTAGTCACCAAAATTCGGTTAATTTGGGTTAGTTTCAACTTACTTTAATATTTTTAAGCTGTTCCGAAACGTTTTGTCTCCTTTTGGTGCTTTTGGTTACTTTTGGTTAGTCGCCCTTTCAACTTTCGGTTAATTTTAATTAGTTTTGGTTAGTCGCCAAAATTCGGTTAGTTTTATAATTTTAATCTGTTATGATACGTTTTAACCCGTTTTGATTCATTTAGTTACTTTCGGCTAGTTTTGGTTAGTCAATCAATCAACTTTCTGTTACTTTCAGTTAGTTCCTTCCAATTTATTCTAGTCATTTGAACCCTCCGATATGTTATACCTAATCAAATTTAATAATTTTGGTTAGTCGCCAAAATTCGGTTATTTGGGTTAGTTCCAACTTAGGTACTTTAATATTTTTAATCTGTTCCGATACGTTTTAGCCCTTTTGGTTTCTGGTTAGTTTTGGTTAGTCGCCAAAATTCGGTTAATTTGAGTTTGTTTTAACTTACTTTAATATTTTTAATCTGTTACGATACGTCTTAGCCGCTTTTGATGCTTTTACCTACTTTTGGTTAGTCATTCAATCAACTTTCGGTTACATTCAGTTAGTTCCAATTTATTTTAGTCATTTGAACCGGTTCCGATACGTTATAATGAAATTTAATGTTAGTTTTGGTTGATTGCCAAAATTAGGTTAATTTGGGTTAGTTTTAACTTACTTTAATATTTTTAATCTGTGCCGATTCGTTTTAGCCAGTTTTGGTTAGTCGCCAAATTTTGGGTAATTTGGGTTAGTTTTAACTTACTTTAATATTTTTAATCTATTCCGATAGCCCGTTTGGTGCTTTTAGTTCCTTTTGGTTAGAAATTCAATCCATTTCGGTTACTTTCAGTTAGCCCCAATTTATTTTAGTGATTTGAACGCGTTTCGATTTTTGGTTAATTCTAATTAGTCACCAAAATTCGGTTAATTTGGGTTGGTTTCAACTTACTTTAATATTTTTAAGCTGTTCCGATACGTTTTGTCTCTTTTTGGTGCTTTTGGTTACTTTTGGTTAGTCGCTCAATCAACTTTCGGTTAATTTTAATTAGTTTTGGTTAGTCGCCAAAATTCGGTTAGTTTGGGTTAGTTTTATAATTTTAATCTGTTATGATACGTTTTAACCCGTTTTGATTCATTTAGTTTCATTCGGCTAGTTTTGGTTAGTCAATCAATCAACTTTCGGTTACTTTCAGTTAGTTCCTTCCAATTTATTTTAGTCATTTGAACCCTCCGATATGTTATACCTAATCAAATTTAATAATTTTGGTTAGTCGCCAAAATTCGGTACGTTTAGGTAAGTGATAGTGATAATTTTGAATTTTAATTTTAGAAAACCTTTCTGGAATTAATTGTAGGATAAATGGAATCTATGCAAATAAAATCTATTTGGACCGTCGCGCCGTCGCGTCGTAGATTAAATTTTGAATGATACACGCTCGATATGAACTATGCTTAATGAAACGTGGTTTAACGATATACGCGTTTGATTATAGTGTTCATATCGAACTAGTATCATTAATAACCATGATACAAAAATATTGTATCATGATTAATAACTATTATTTATTCCCGAAACTTTACGCGGCAATCGGCAACGTGGTACAAAACGTGGCAACAGGCACGCTTCTTTACCCGTGTCACCCCCGCCACGCCCTCCCCGTCGCGTCGTCACCGATGACACCGATCTATATTGATCGTAATATATTCGGTATATTCGTTTTCGTTGTGGATTAAATAATGGGTAAAATTGTGTCGATTTTTATATCACCTTAGAACAAGATCAAACCTATTGGCTATTGTTAAAAGATCATTCTACACATGAAACCTCAAAATACGACTTTTTTGCGGTCCCGATTCCTTTTATTTTAAAAAAATTGTGAAAACTTCCCCTTTTTAAACATTTTGTTTTTTTATATTTCCACTCTAATATCTAAACACTCAATAGAGCTATCGACATGATTTTTTTTTGTTTTAAAACACACACTTAGGCGCTTCTTTCCAAATATAAAATGGTTCGTATTTTTTATTTTAAATATGCTCAAAATATCGATGACCTTGGGACTTAAGAAATTATGCAGGCAAATTTCCACTAATCGAAAAACTTTTTTGTTTTTGGGAATTTCATATAACATGCAGCGAATAACATGTAGACATTTGACCAAAAAAGTTTTTTGTAGCATAAGCATTCTTGTCACTTTTATAGTTTAGGAGCTACGATTTTTTAAAGCGCGCGGAATTTAAAAATTCCGTTGCTCGTCTGTTAATCTGGAACGACAGGTTCAGGCATAATATCCGAACGCCATGAAGACACCAAACAGTGTTTGTTTACTTAACAGGACCTTATTATTATCACTACGTCACTATGTTATTTTATTGAGAATTTTTCTTATAAGAGACTGCGAAGAAAAAAGCGTATCGAAAAATCATATATTAGGCTTAGGCTTCTTCATTTTCTGTCTGATAGACCGTCATTAAAATTTAAACTATTACTACATAATTTGCATTTACATTCGATCATACATTTTAATCTCTGTTTTACGCAAACTAGTGCAATTTTTGTCTGAACATTGTATGGACAATAGTCTTCTTAAGTCTTCTGGCTCTGGCACTGGGTGTTTAATAGTTATCTGTGGTATCCACACATCATCTTTTAACACTCATTCAAGTTTTGCGAGATTTTCATACAAAGATTCTGGTAAATGACTAGAATACCATATTTTTAATTTATAAATATACCTATAAAAGTAAAATGTTATTAACCTCTGTTATTCTGTTAAGTGCTAAAATGCGAAATAAAAAGGTATTACATTTTTAGATGTAGTCCGAAAGCATCTACTCTCGGCGGAAGTTCACAAATAGGCTTGTTTGAGGTTGTTGTTAGAAGGAGGGTCGGCGCCAAGGGACACATTTGAATACAACATATTATTTAAAAAAATAATTTTATAATACTCCGTTTCTTTAAGTGTAACTGTTGTCGGAATGATACCCCGGCAGAATGAAAGGGCAATACAGTGGAATTCGAACATTCTAGAATTTTAGATTTAAATCCCTTTGCAGCATTTGTACCAGCACAATCTGAATTTGGTCGTAAACGATGCAGCAAAATCTACACTTGATTCTGTAAACTTCCTTCCAACAGTTAATGCTATACATTTTCTTTGCTACATTCACTCAGCGATGGGCAATGTTAAGAAACAAAGTACAACATCTAACCCTAAAACCCATCAGTGAAACCATGTGGGAGAGTCGTGTGGATTCAATAAAGGTTTTGAAATACCAAAATGGCGAAATATTTGATGCCTTGGTCGAAATCTCAAATAGAAATGCCGTTGAAGTGAGTGTTAGGAACGAAGCTGATGCTCTGGCAAAGAAAATTAAATCATTCAGTTTTTGCGTATGTGTCATATAAGATCCTAAATAATGTAAATACAGTTAGCAAAATGATACAAGATCCTGCAATAAATGTGTCGGATTCAGGCAAGACTCTTGCAAAGTTGCTGAATCACTACAAGGGGCTTAGAACTGACGAGACTTTCGAAGGTTTCTTGGTTGATGCGACTTCTCTTGCTATTCCTTAGCTGGAAATTTCCTCGATTTTCACCCAGAAGGTACAAGCTCGACCAAGAAAATAGCAATTTACTTACCGTGTGCAGATGAGCCTATCTTAGATTCAAAAATAATCGAAATATTTTTTGTTCACCTTACCTTACCCCCCAGTCTACTATGAGAATGAAAATGCATATTTTTCAAAAATCGTTTTTTATATAAATCACTTAAAAGTAATATACAAACAGCAACAGTACCTATACAAAATCTAATGATACCTCCTTGTCGTTTTTTCTGCAAAGCGTCAGAAAATATAGCTATAGTCTAACCTAGCTGCAATATCATGCTCTATTGAAATAAATGATAAAGAGATTAGCCTCTCGTTGGTGTTAAAAGATGTTATCGATAGGCGTTCGCAAATGGTTTTCGATAATCTTGAGTTTTGAAAAGCTCCTTTCGCCACTAGCCACTGATACTGGAAGAGTTAGCAGTATCCGGAAGGCAACAAAAAGGTTTGGTATGGTTGCCTTCCGATCATGTGCAGCTATATATTTGAAGGTAGCTTCGAATTTAAATCGGAAGCAATAGCTCTCAAAGAGAAAATTTCGCCTTTTAATTCGATGCCAAATATATCTTTCTCTTCACCGTCAGTGAGGTAGAGTTCAAAATCCATGCAATGTTTCATGGGATCTTCTTTCGAAACGTTTTCAAGAGGAGATATATCGCCCAGAAAAGAAAACTGATCTAATGGATTTCTAAATTGCTCACTTGCTTGAATGGTTGTGTCGAGCACAACAAAAAATATTTCGATTTTAAATTTTATGTTTGAATCTAAGATAGGCTGATCTGCACACGGTACGTAAATTGCCATTTTCTTGGTCGAGCTCGTACCTCCCGGGTGAAAATCGACGAAATTTCCAGCTAAGGAATAGCTAGAGGCTAGAGGAGTCGCATCAACCAAGAAACCTTCGAAAGCCTTGTCAGTTCTAAGCCCCTGGAAGTGATTCAGCAACTTTGCAAGAGTCTTGCCTGAACCCGACACATTTATTGCAGGATCTTGTAACATTTTGCTAACTGTATTTACATTATTTAGGATCTTATACCATACACGGTTAGTAAAAAGAACCAGAACTCTTAAATATCTTCAACATCGTTAAAGCTATACATATACAAAATGGGTTACCTGATGGGGGTTTCCGGGCGTGCGGAATTGAACCATGATATCGGCACTGTTGCCAGATTTCCCAGTTTTGTGCTACACGGAGTCATTTTGTTATCTTAAATGGAACGCCCCACTTATTTTTATTGCAATAAATTGGGCGTATCAAATTTTGTAAGATCGCAAATTTCTAAAATGTTATCTCTTCTAATTGCTGACATGTGACAACAATGCATTTTTAGTAAAAAGTACCGGAACGCTTAAATATCTTCAAAATCGCTCAAGCTGCACTTACAAAATTCGGTACCTGAGGGTTTCCTGACATGCGGAATTGAACCATGAGATCGGCACTGTTGCTAAATTTCCCAGTTTTGCGCTACACGGAGTCATTTTGTTATCTTAAATGGAACGCCCCATTTGTTTTTATTGCAATAAATTGGGCGTATCAAATTTAGTAAAACCCAAAATTTTCAAAATTGTATCTCTTTTAATTGCTGAGATGTGACAACAACGCATTTTTAGTAAAAAGTACGGGAACGCTTAAATATCTGCAAAATCGCTGAAGCTGCATTAACAAAATTCGGTACCGGGCATGCGG
>MU188050.1:54573-67336 GCA_016904865.1 Pissodes strobi | reverse complement strand
ACGCCGCTGTCCCCTACCCAACCCTCGCAAAAAGAGCTAGGCAGTCCTGACTTGAGGAATAATTTTACGCTGTTAAATTTATAGAGATATAATATTTATTTTATATTTAAATTTTATTAGATATAGTATGCAGTCATGAGAACGATATTACAAAACATGTGTTTTCATAAATCTTCGAAAAAAACTCCAAGGAAGCAACAGCGACAGCAGCGTAAAAACACTAAAGAGTGAAAAACCAAGCACTTTAAGTCAACAAAAGGTGACAGATCTATCCATTTTAGCCATTGAATCGGAACTGGTCCAAACATTAGACTTTTGTCCCATAATTAATGAATTTGCTTCAATGAATAATTGTTGAAAAATAAATAGTAATAATTTTTTTTCAATAAATTTGTTTTAATTTTATTAAGAGACGATTTTTATTAGTGCAGTAAAAGTAAACTATCAAAAACATATAAGGGGGGAGGGGGTGGCGAGGACCGACTAGCCTAGGGCGCCTTGGACCCTTAATCCGGCCCTGATTGGGCAGTAATTACAGAACTGGTAAAAATTGTTGAGGAAATGCTCCTTATATGTTTTGATTTGCACACACTATCATTTTTTACTATAATATCTTCCGTCTCTATCCCATATAACGTAAAGGTGTAATAAATAGTGCAAATGGGTTCCCAAGAACCATCAAATATTTTTTATATAAAAATGCAAATTAGGTACAAGATATATTCGAACAAGCGACTATTCGAATTTTCTTTCACGCAATATTTTAATTTTCTTTGGGTTACGATATACAGGGTGGCTCTTCAGGGGTGCAAGGAAGCCAATACCATATTTCTGCAATAATTGGAAAAAATATTTAAACAAAATATGGGTGGATCTTAGAGAGGTATAATTAAAAAAAAATATATATATATACAGGGTGATTCACTGAAGCGTAGCAGATCAAAATTATAATTTTTTTAATCTAAAATCTAAAAGGTTTGACTTAGAGAAAACGGTTTGCACCTTCTTATCCCGGTACTCTATCTTTTAACATTAACTTCAGATTTAGAGGGATGTAACATTTTTCCGGTTTTCGGTGACCTCTCTAAACCAGAAGTTAATGTACATACAGAAGGTAGATTATTAAAAATTACGATAGGAAAGTAAACTCGACTGATTCTAAGTCAAACCTTCTAGATTCTTGTCAATTTTCACTAATCAAAATTTTGAAAACAATTGATTTTAAGTAAGGATATATTAAAAGAAAGATTCACAGAATTTTTTGTAGCATTAGAAAACTTTTTGAACAGATTTTGGAACACGATTTTACTCAGTATGCCTTTCAGAGGACAATATTATCCTTATATCTTCATGATAATAATGCATGAATCAAAGAGTCGTCTTGGGTTCTTCATATTAAAAAATGATTCATCATTTGTTCGAAAACCATGTGTTTTGGTACGATTTTAATCAGCTGCCATGTGTTACAAAACTGCTTAAAAAAAGATGGCATACCGATTGCGTATGCCCAAGTACTGTTTACATTGCAACAATTTTGTACAGCTATGGAATAATATTCTGTGATTTTAGTCAGTATGCCATTCTATTTTCATACAGTTAATGGTAACGTATGATGTATATGATATGGGCATATCGTTTGAGAGGGTAGAAATTATAGGCATACGCAAAAAACATTGCAAAATAGAAAAAACAAATTCCGTGTTTTTAAGCAGTATGCCGTTTTGTTTTTATTATAATCATGGTATATGTAGATGGAATAACAAATGGCATACCGATCGATAAGGCCCAAGCTTGTTGAAAATATTTAAAAAAAGATGCAAATATAGAAAACACCAGTGTAAGAAAAACGTAACATTTTTATGTTTTTAAGTGGTATGGCTTTCTGTTATTATTATAATCATGGTATATGTAGGTGGAATAACAAATAGCGCACCGATTGATGAGATCTGAAGTGTATAAAAATAGAGAATAAAAAAAAAGAATTTATGAAAATATAGTTTATTGGAAATCGATCATATAACATAATTATTGAGTAAATTTTTTTCCATCACTCCACAATATCTATTTCGAAGTTTGGTTCTTCGTCGCTAACATTCTCCTCTTCTTGTGTGACGTCGATGTCGATTTTATCGTCTTTCTCATCAATGAAGCCGTCATCATCATAGTCTTCATCATCATCATCATCATCCAAGCCTCCGATCGATTCGCTGTCATCTTGCAAGTCCCTTTCATGATCTGTAAATAATCATAGGTATTTCACATTTTAATGAGAACCTTAAATAATCTGTGTAAATGACAAGTGACGGTTGTCATTTCTTTTTGTATTACCTTCTGTACCGTTCGGTTCAATGAAGACTTCATGAACGAATTGCGGAACCTCGTTGCCTTCAAACCAATGGAGATAATACGTACACCGTATTATTCGGCTCTATCATCCAACCAAATTCCGTCGGATTTAAGATGCTTGGATTTGACAAGTACGAATTGCTCCACATATTACCAATATGTGTCGGACGCAATATGTCTTATTGGAGTTCTCTATTGCATGGTGGTAGAATGCATGCATTGAAATTCAAGAGATTTTTTAAATAAGTTTCGGTGCTATCGAGCATGCTATAGTTACAGATAAACAGATGAACTCGTGCCTCATTTACAGTCGTACATTTTTAATTCCGTTTTTTTGATATTTTTGGGGTTTTATTGTGAAAAAAATATGAATTTTTCACTGTAGAAGTGTTTGATATGTTTCGTCCTTATTTTCAATGCATTGATATGTAAACTGTTGCGCTAACATACTTGGTTTCTAAAAAAGTTCAAATTTTAAGGATACAGAGGGGCAATATTCACTCATATTGAATGAATATAAAGCAAAAAGAGCTTAACAAAAAAAGGTCGTATGTAGCATAGTACACGTGTTAGAAGTGAATACCTCTTTACCGAATTGAGCTTAATAACATTAAGCTATGAATCCAAATACACTGCGAATATATAATAGAAAATCTGTTATAGTGTAAAATGCGTGAGAGTCTTCTAGAAGTCCGATTCAATCGCGACTCGAACAGTCAAAATTATCGATTCCATAAGAGAGAAAGAGTCATATACTTACTTTATCTCTTGAGACGAAAATTCCAAAGCGTGTCGTTACGTGGGCTTGAAAAATCACTCTCACGCGTCCAAAGAAGTATTCACTTCAAAAAGAATCGAATTTATCTCGGCTCTAAAATGGCAATGCATTCTACTATCTTTAATTTAAGAAAATTTTGCAAAAAACGGGTTTAAAATTTAAGATGGCTATTACGCCCCCTGGCGGTAATTTTGAAAATTTAAAAATAATTTCGAACATTTTCTCTTGGCCGCTTTAGTCCTTTAGTCATACATTTTGTTACCGTAAGTCTTTACGACAATTACTTTTCGAGATATAGCCGAATGCCATTCTTAGTTTGGGTTAGTAGCTACCCGGTACTAAAAGAAAGGGAAATCGTGTTGTATGTAGCCTACTGCCTCCTACTTGACGAGCTCTGATAGTGCATCATGCCATGTTCTTGCGGTGCGGGCGACCCTGTTCGATTCCCGTCAGTAACAAAACTTTTTTTTTTACATTTTTTAATATGATAAACCCTCACAACTTGTATGTCGCTTTTATTTTAACAAAGTAAATTACTAACTTTAATTATAAACCAAGAGGCATACTGATTAAAAACACGGTTTTTTTCTTTCTATTTTTTTACAATTTTTTATATGGAAAACTCGCCCAACTTGTATGCCGTTTCTTATTTCACCTAGATATACCATGATTATAATAAAAACAAAAAGGCATACTGCTTAAAAACGCGGATTTTTTTTCCCTATATTTGCAACTTCATTTTCATTTTTTAATATGACGAACCCGCACAACTCGTATGCCATATTACATATCAACATTTTAGGATACAAACTTAATGTCACAACAAATTTTGTACTGACTAAAATCACAGAATGTTATTTCATAACTGTACAAAATTTTTGAAATGTAAATTGTACTTCGGCATACGCAATCAGTATGCCATCTTTCCTTAAGCAGTTTTATAACAAGAACTTGTATACTTATCAGTGGCAGCCTGTTTAAAAACGCCGAAAATTTTCTTTTTCAAATACAAGTTCACATGGCCATACCAGCCCTTCGGCCCCACCTTAACGGTATGCCAATGGTTTTCCGAGGAATTTTTATTTTGAATTTCATTACAAAGCACATGGCAGCCTGATTAAAATCGTACCAAAACACATAGTTTTCGAACAAATGACGAATCATTTTTTAATATGAAGAACCCAGGACGACTCTTTGATTCATGCTTTAATATCATGAAGATATACGGATCATATTGTCCTCTGAAAGGCATACTGAGTAAAATCGTATCCCAAAATCTGTCACTATCCCCCGGTCTATTCATTATTTTCCACATTTTGGTTCAATTGTGAAACACGAAATCACATATCCTTCTTGCCACATTATTGTCTTGGTTAAGCATCTGTGCTCTGTGATATACTAAAATTTGCAAATGTCTTATAATAAAAAGCAAATTTAGCTGAAGCAATCGCGTGAAGAGCTGAGAAAAAAAGACCAGCTAAATTAAAAAAAACTAAAAGAAAAAATTAAACTTGCACAAAATGCAAAAAAAATTAAATCTAATCTAACCCAAACTAACTTCTCATAACCTAAAACCCAAAAAATGCATTCTAGCAAGTTGCCGTACCAAATGTAGAATCTAAGAAAAGATTAGCTGATATAACAAATGTCTTCTTGTAAAACAATAAAGTATCAAGGAAAAAAGCTAAAACAGAAATCTCAGATATTGTAGCGTTGTAAATGCTACCAAACTTAGAAATATCGTTTCTTCCCTGTCATTGGTAGATTTATGTGGTTGATACTCTCTTTACCTTACATTAGAACTTAACATACCTATTCTGAATTTATATCTTAAAATTTAAAACATTAACTATTTCAAACTTTTGAATATGGGAACGTACCAAACCGGTATAGCCGGGTACCGCTCCGAAGTATTCGTAGTCGTCCCTCATTTTCGAACGTTCTCTTAACGGATGTCTAAGATATCTTTTGGCAATTGACGTGGTCTTCCCATCTGAGCGATGAACGTGTAGGTATAAAAAATACAATTTTTCGAAGTCGATATATCATCGCTGTACTTTTGGCCATCAGGTCTAGTATTCTTATTAATTGATCATAAGATAAATTGGTAAGCACTCTGCCATTAATATTTTCTCATACTATCGGCAATATTATCTCGTAAAAGTATTTTATGCAAAGTGTGGTTACCCTTTTCAAAACGGTCCATCCTCGGCCCGGTCTTTCGCTAGCCTAGAGTCTAGAGAGTTTATCCAGGTTCACTCCTGCCAGTTTGAGATCCTTTTGTCGAGGTGATGCTGACCCACATGGTGTGACGTGCATTATTACAGGAAGCAGTAAAGCTCTAATTGGGGCCAGCCAAGTAGTCGTATGTGTTAGGGAATAGCCACGAATTACTGCTCGTGAATTCCCCTTCCGTATGTACATATGAAAATGACATACAAGCAGGCCCTATAATTACTTGTTTTACTTACCACTTACTTATCCTTTTCGAAAATACCGTTAATTGTCTATTTAGTCTCTTATTATCTTTTCTCGTATCTGTTACCGTTTTATCATTATTTGATTAACTAATACCGAATTTCGTCGCTACCCTATACTCTATATTATCTTGGTTAGCAAATGTGCTTGCAAATATCATTGTAATTATCTGATTTACCTTTTTGTATTTTGTACATTTACATAAATGCTACGCCCTTACTGTATGTCATAATCACTTACATTATTTTTATCGAACTTACTGTTAAATTACTTTTAATCGTTTATTATCTTTTATCGCTCTTACCGTTATATGATTAATTAGTAACGACTTTCTTCATTACCGTATATGATATGATCTTGGTTAGCAAATGTTAATATTATTGTAGTTATTATCCGATTTATTTTTTTGTATTACGTATACTTATTAAAATGCTACGCACTTACTGTAATTTGCTGCAAGCCTTATGGAAGTAGACAGGCTAACCCAAACTACCACTTTAGGTTTTTGTCTATAAGCAGGTTACCGAATTGAGCTCACTTCGATTTCCTCTGTTGATCTTCATTGACTATATATTTTCTTCACAAGCCAATTTATTTGATTTAATATTCCTTTATTAACCGTTTATTTGTCCACTGTTGCTGCTATGGGATTAATTTATAATTGTTTTTATTTAGGGGATGAATTGTTATTTAGGGTGCTTTCTTTAAGGTATTCTGGGATTATCTGTTACTTAGTCAGAATTTTAAAAATTAGGATTTTAGTTAGGAATATTTAAAAAAAGGAATTAGGCAATATTAATGATCTAGAACTTAAGATTAAGAGGTAATGTATAATTTGGATGATAGTTATTTGAAGGAATCTTATTATTATTTTAAGTGCGATACCATAATCTCAAATAGGTATGAGACTTAATTGATTTGCCATTGTGCACGTTACGTCTGAGAATATATTCAATATTTAAATAAAGAGCTTAATTAGAATCGTTGATGTTTATTTTGGTACCTGAAATCAAGGTCAGTTGAGTTTATGCTATTTCTTTTCAGGTTTCTCAATATTATTAGATAGGGTACCGTAATTGCAATGTTTCAAAATCACTAACCCAACTGTCTACTCTACGATCCACACCTATAAATATTAACACCGCTGAGTGAACCAGGCGTATGGACCGGTTCTTCAGCAATTAACTAATCGCGTTACAATATCTGAGAAATAATATCTGCGCCGAGCAAGAATAAAAAAAAATTCTAAGCGAGTATATTCTAGATAGAAAAGGGAACAATACTATTTATATGAAATAACCGAACGATACTTGAAGAAATGCTACATAAGCATGGGGGCAAGAAAATAAACTGTTAAAAGATGTTATTGCCACCCTTTGAGGCTGATACAGAAAGGGCTAGTTATCTCGATAGCTAATTGGTGAGAGATGAGCCCACGGGTCTCAGTTGGCTGGAAGTAGAGTAAAAATGTCTTATCTCCTGCGCTGAAAAGGACACCCATAAAAATGCTGCAAATAAGAAGCCTTAGAAAAATGCCGCTGCCTAGGAAACGCCATTGCACTCTTGGAGCCGCTGCTGACAGTATAGAACGTATAATATAGAACGTTAAATGTTAAAAAAGCTACAACCGAACTTAGTTCCGAGAATAGAATTTCTACAAGATCAGACATTGTTGGAGATAGGGCGTGTCTTTTTAGCTTATATAGCCACTAAACCATCACAAACAACTAAGAGAACACTCACTAAAATACATACGCCATATTTGGTCAAAAGCTTTGAGATACTTGCTCTCTCTGAAATACAGATGATCACTTTTTACATCTGCCATAAATAACGGAGAATACGAATGAAGTAAATATCTTTTAAAGAGAAACCAACCATAATAAATGAAAAAAAGTATACCAAGACAATTTACCTACTACTGATTGACAACTTGAAGGAAGGCATTTAGAATGATATCGATAAACCTGAAGTCATCAAGAACCTTCGAATCAGCGGCATGAAGAAAATGGATGTCGCAGGAACAGGTTCATTGACCAAAATAAAGAGGACCAGACCATGGCGGCCATGAATGATGAAATGAGCCGCACTGCCATGCGTTGTTATTGCCTTGCAATAAAACTTCAGATAATAGCAACGGGATATAGCTCAGAGCTATAGCTTTCAGTATAAAATATTTCAATCTTGCTGAATATGTCACAGAACAAAGACACAGATTTAGGAGTAATCTGTGACAAAGATTCATAGACCAAAAGCATGTAATAAATACAACAGACTAACAGCACACCAAATACATAAAATCAGAGAATGAGGCGCAAAGAAACTGAGAGCTAAGGAAGAAACAAACATAGTACCTACAAGCGAGCAAGAACAAGCACGCTTCTCACAAACAACAGATAAGCAGGAAGCACCGTCCTCATCACAAACAGTACAGGAATACTACGACGAAGGACAACATTAAATGAAGATCTCAAACAGCCAACTACAAAACATATTCGAGATCAAACAAGAACTAGAAAGGAAAATGGAAACAAGTTTGACAATTTGGGGAGGTAGCAATCCAACTATGAGAAATATACTTACGAAATTACATTTTTATTAAGAAAGGCTTAAAAATATTAATAAGCACGATGAACCGAGGCATTATTGCCGAACTAGACACCCGGAGCACACTCGAAGATATTTACACAGTGCGATATGTAACAGCTTCAGCAGTATTCCGACGTAATAAGCAGAGACCTTTAGAACATAAAACAAAAATCAAATACAACAAACACATCTAGATCGCAAAGGAGAATTGAAAACAATATAATAAAGCCTAGAGCAGTCATAGGAAGGCTAACGAAGTTTATAAATGGGAACAAATCCAGGAAAATATTAAAACACATTAAAAATATAGCAACAAATAAAAAGCAAATAATTAAAAAGTCTTTGAAAACCCTCAAGGATGAAAGAAACAGTAGATAATAGCCTCTATGATAATGAGACAAGCAAAAAAACAACAAAGGAACCTACGGACATGTTGCATAGAATATAAGAAAGCTTTCGACTCTGTGCGACATTCATGGCTAAAGAAAATACTAGAAATGTACTATAAGAAATTTCCTGTCAGCCATCATGAACATCTGGAGAACAAATAACAGGAAAAAACAAAAGAAATAAACATACACCATACACACACACTTAGCCCATTATGGTTCTGCCTCTGCCTGAACCCATGCTCGATGGGAGAAGATTTTTATGTCGAAAATACGATAACGATGTACGTCGTGGATTAAGCCTTACCAAGAACAGATGCGGCGATTATGTTTTTTGCAAGCCTTGTTCAAAAGTTGCTTCCTGCTCGAAAAAATTCCAAATAAATCAACACATTAAGACGTTATTGGCTTCTAACATTCCTTTAAACAAGCTGACCTACCCGCAAGTAAAGGCTTTTCTGCAAAAACACTCAAAATTTAGGGAATCAACATTAATAAAAAAACATCGTTGGAAACGTGTTTGGTATCGTGCTAGATGAAATAAAGAACGAAATTGGAGGTAACTACATATATATTGTCGTCGACGAAACAACTGATTCCTGTGCTTGTTACATAGTTAATGTAATGATGGGAAAACTTACAAAAGAAGAACCTGGAAAAGCTTACCTCATAGCTGTAAAAAAAAAAAGTGGAAAAAAACAACCTTGGAGTTTCCCGTTCTATTCAAGAAACATTAACATATTTCTTTTTGCCCAATTCAGAGTCTATTGAGAAACTTCTTGTCCTGTTGTCGGATGCTGCGCCGTATATCGTAAAGACAGGACAGAATTAAATATTTTATGAAAATTTAATTCATGTAACTTGCCTAGCTCATGGAATAAATAATAATAAATCATTAGAGCTTCCTTCCCGTTGATCAATGACCTAATAGCAACTGTGAAAAAAATATTTTTAAAGGCCCCATTTAGAGTGCATCTTACAAGGCGAATTTTTCCGGACTACCATTACCACCTGAGTCTGTCATGACCAGAGAGGGTACCTCGATTCGTGCGGCATATTTTATGCAGATAATTTCCAAAAATTAATTTTACAAATGTCTGATGATTCACAATGCATCCAAAAGTGTAAAGAATTATTTCAAAATGTTTAAGTGAAACAACAGTTAATGTATACTAAGTGTAACTATGTATTTCTAGTAGACAGTACCTATTTTACAACTAGAAAAACCGTGTACAAGTCTATTAGAGTCGATGAATATAATACAAACATGTGTACAAAATTGCAAGCAAATAAGAGGTGAGGTAGGAAAAAGAGTTGTGCCAAAATTATAGAAAGTTTAAGAGAAAAAAACACAGGTTTTATGGTTTTAAGGCAGGTCGTAACCGTAATCTCAAGGAAAACTGCAAATAATTTGGCTATGAAAAATTAAAATTTTGCCCTATAACTTTAGTAGATGTAAAGAGATCATTTTCTTCAACATGTCCTTAGTGATAGACGCCAGAATTTATTAGTTCAAAACCTTGAAGCACACGTAATAATTGGTGCGCTTTATAATTCAAATTAATATTAATATAAGTTAGGTATATATAGGAAAATTGTAGTTGTGATTTAATAGAGTATATAATACCATTTTAATTAATTTTTATTCAATACTCAATTCTATAATTTAGTGAAAATTTAATTTAGAAAATCAAAATTTAGTTGTTTCATTACTGCATATTCATTGCATACTTATGTATTTCTTTTGCACATCCTCCATAAATAAAAAAAAAATTGTATATATTAGGGTTTTGGTTGCATATAACCCAGTCTTTACTCATAATGCTGAAGACATACAACATAGTCCTAACTTTTCTTAAGCAATAAGCAGATAGATCACTTGGTACATACCCTGCCTAGGGAGAAACCGGAAAAATACGAGAAAAAATTAAAAACGATTGTAGTAATAATAATACCAATTCCACCTGGTACTCCAAAAGTAGCTTGTTGCTCTTTATTGTTATATTGACGGCAGCAAGCAAGGTGTAAAGTATATGCAACAAAAATAGGATCTAGTTAAAAAATAACATAATGTTAAAAATAAACTAATTTTAGATTTTAGAAAAATACTTACCAAGGCCACGATGGTAATATGTAGACAAAGGCATCTTTAGTAGAATTTTAAAATCTCTCTCATATTACTTCGTCACCCAATATTTGAAAGTATCCGTAAGAACTAAAGAATATTTATTTATATTCACGTCAAGAAAGTGCTGATTTTTGCAAAGACCTCACTTTCTCAATTGGATGATAATTTTAAGGAAATAACTATTGCAAAGAAAAGTTTTTTAATAAAAGTTTGATTGGAACTTCCATTTAAAAATATAAAGACAAGAAATGGTTAAAGGGAAATAAACTAAAATTTAAAAAAATTCCCTCAAGGAAAGCGAATATTCATTAATTTTAATGAAAAGGAAAACTAAGTAATATAACGCAATTCTAGGATTTTAAAAAGATTAAATTGATAAAAATGAAATGAGAAAGAGCTGCTACTGTTAATATTTCAAATATTTACATAAGAGATTAATCGAGCAAGCCAGTTTAAAATTATGATTGTCAATATTTTTAAGTTTACAATCTTAAAGCCTTTTTGGAGAGTTCGTGTAAGCCAGCCAATCGAAGCTCACGCTTGTGTGTCCAATATTTCCATATAGAGCTAATGCCGTAAGAAAATATATTAATTCGTATTCAACTGACAGAAATTTAAAATTGATCCTAAAAATTTTCTTTTCAATATTTTTTTGAGAAGTATCGTCAGGTAATGGTCATTTATGATATTAAAAAAAAAAACAAAGATAGTCCAACAAAAAGTTCCAAAATACAAAATGGCTTTCTGCAGAAAGAAATCATTCTAATATCTAAATAATCCAAAAATTACTAACCAAAGTTGACGTCAATTTAATAGTTTACTCGTTACTAGTACCGAGTTTTTTTGCTAAATGGTTAAGCGTAGGTACTTTACCGTACTTTTCACCAGAGCGTTTTGTTTCCAGGTATGCGCATTCTTTGAATCTGACTGGAAACGCAAATTTTAAAAAGAAAAATGATTACCTAAATTTATATTATATTTCTTCATTAAGCTTACTTTTATTACCCATTTTTACCAAGAAGAATAACCGACACATACATAAATCATTGCGTAAACAAGAACGTCCACTTCTTAATTTTCGAGGCCACGTTTCAACAAATTTGACGTACCTAATCATCTGTGTATGTGAAAGCAAAAACTAAACACAAGAAGGTAAAGCGATAAGGCACAAAGCTTGAACCATAACATTATGAAATTATGAAAAATCAAGGCGCAAGAATTAATAATGCCCCTTGATGAAAAGTAAGCTTTATGTAGGAAGTAGGTACAAAGTGCGAACATTTGCAGATTGGCCCCTTTCTTTAGAAAACCGTCCAAATATTATTCTACGCTATGTTTGAGTTTGAGCAGCAAGATTAATCGTGAGGTATGTTGCACTGTTACAAAATATGTATTTGCATACTGTTTATGATCCTGAATTGCTGTTTGGACAAAACTCGAATTTCTTTTGTAGTAGTGCCGCATAGCCTCAAGAGTGTAAAATATCTAATTATATTCACTTTGACACTTACGACACAATAAAATTTCTTATCAGAATGCAAACACAATATTATGATTTGTATATTTTTATTTGCTCTTCTACAACACCTATTCGAAAAGGTGGCATATATAATAAATATCTTGGTTAAACATTTATATTTGGCTTCATTGGTGGAGTGTTTTGCATTGAGAAATTATTTTTATTTAAGTATACCCAGAGTATATCAGTCATATTATTTATAATGGTCATAATAAAACATGATACAACAAGGTTTTGAAAATGTTCACAGATTAATACAAACTTTATGCGAACATTATATAGTGTCAACCTTTAACTGACACCTTTATAGGTAGGTATGTGATACATATAAGTACCACATTTTAAAATACCCAAATATTAGTAATTTTAAAAGGAAATATGAAATAAATACGCCTGGTTAGCAGCAATATATTGAATTAACGTATGGCCACCGACCATTTTCTTGTTAATATTCGGTGGTATGGCATAGCAGATCCTCCTCCCCCAGGTTGGAGAACACCGAAGTACAAAGTCTGAAGCTGATCAATGACTGCCTG
>MU188050.1:34523-54563 GCA_016904865.1 Pissodes strobi | reverse complement strand
AGCAGATTGATTACGGGGAGTGACGCCCCCGCCATTCCGAGTTGCCATGGGATGTGGTCCATCAAATCTCATCGCCCTCCCCCTGGCTGGAGAACACCGAAGTACAAATCTGGAGCTGATCACTGAGAAGTGACCCAACAAACCCCAATCTTACCCCTGTCAGACTAGGAACCACCAATGAAATGAGTCTGAGGCAGATGCTTCCAGTGGAAGCGGCCCAAGGTGGTAGATTCATAGACCTACTCGCATCGTCCGGTGAAAAACCACCCCACCAGAACTGGGAAGCGCTAAGTGTTTTTTCCGAATCCTATTCCGCTTCCGCGCTGGTGGTTCCCAGTTCTACAGTAGGAATATGTGGACATGATGGTGCTTCCAGGATCAAAATATTCCGGAAGTAAACTCCCCGGCCATTCGGATCTCCGGTCGCTGGGTGGCTCTGGAAGCCCTTCATTCCGTATTTCACAGACAGCAAAGATACCGAACCAATTTAGAATAGATTTTTGCAACATAAGAGGCCTAAATACAAATATTAATTCAGTACTCCAACATCTACAAGCAAATAGACCACACATACTAGCCATTACTGAAACACAAGTATGTTCCGCAACAACAACAGTAAATAATTATCCCTATCCTGGTTACGACTTACACACCCGATTTAGACATAATTTCGAAATATGCCTTTTTGTCCAAAGCAATCATTCATGTCACCGCGAGGAAACACTCGAACCGAACAACCTTGACGTCATGTGGCTCATGTTCACCGCCAAGGGAGTAACCAAGGTTATATGTTGTCTCTATCGCCCTCCGAGCGATGAAGCCTACCAAAATTTTTTTACAACACTAGCTACCACTTTTGACCCAATACAGGTCGATCACCCCAATTCAGAAATAATCATTCAGGGATACTTCAATGCAAACAACACCAACTGGCTCAAACATCACAACAAGACCGACAACGAAGGTAGAGAACCTGAAGCATTTGCCATCAGCTGCGGGCTTACTCAACTTGTAAACGAACCAACTCGAATCTCAGAGAGGGGCGACTTCGCCGCTCTCCTGGATCTTTTTCTAACCACCAATCCTGATCAGTACACAATTACAGTTGGTCCGCTATTAAGTATTTTCGACCACAAACTTATTATAATGGTTTGTGAATAGCTACTTCTACAGAAGGATCCACCATTGCCTCGCAAAATGTGGCATTACAATTCTGCAAACTGGGACAATCTAAAAGGGTTCTACCTAGATTTTCCTTGGCTCTACGTCTGCTTTGGCACTAACGACCCGTCAGTCTGCTGCGAAGAGATTACGCAAGTAACCTCCTCAGGAATGGAAGGATACATCTCAAATTCCATCAAGTTACCGTCAAAAGGAAAACCCTGGTTCGACAGAATCTGCGAAAGAGCTGTAGGTAGGAAACAGCAAGCCTACAAGTACTGGCATCAAAATCAGACCGCTGAAAATCGCAATTATTTTGTCTAAGCGAGAAACGAATGCAAACGTGTGATCGACGAAACTAAATACAAACACAATCAAAGGATCAGGAATAAACTTTTGCAATGCTCCAGGAATTTCTGGTCGGTAGCAAAGGCAGTAAGTAATAACTTTACAGAATCGTCCCTCCCACCTGTGACAGACGAACGTGGCATCACGGTGACTACAGCCAAGGAAAAAGCAAACATGCTCGCCAAAATATTTTCATCGCACTCTACTTTAGATTTCCCCCAAGGCAAAGCTCTCCCCACCATATCGAACATCAACACTACAATGGCAGAAGTCAAGTTTAATCACAGTGATATTCGTAAAATCCTTAAAGAACAGGATACGCAAAAGGCATCAGGAACGGATGGAATACTTGCCATCGTGTTAAAGAACTGCGCCAATGAACTAACACCCGTTTTTTCCAGGTTTTTTTTCAGTCTTAAGCAAAAGGGATTTACCCATCTTCTTGAAAAGTCGCTCCAGTGCAACCTGTTCCAAAAAAGGCAAGGAAACCACGCCCTCAAACTATCGCCCAGCCTTGCTTCCAATAATCTCCAAAGTCATGGAACGTGTATTCAATCGGCAACTACTCAAGTATATCGAGAACAACAGAATAATCAGCGATTATCAATGCGGCTTTCGCAACGAGAGATCGACAGGAGATATATTGGCCTATGTCGTTCATACATGGAGTAGGGCAATTGAGAACTACGGAGAGTCTCGAGGGAATGCGTTGGATATTTCGAAGGCATTCGACAGGCTTTGGTATGACGGAGTGCTCAACAAACTACCGTCCTTCGGACTGCTAACCTCTCTCTGCAGCTGGCTTGTAAGTTTCCTTAAGAACCGATCTCTTCACGTTACAGTTAATAGACACATCTCAGACACATTCACCATTAACGCGGGCGTACGTCAGGGCGCAATGCTATCACCAACTCTGTTACTCGTTTATATTAATGACCTGCTGACCGAAACGAGTAATCCTGATTACAGTTTTGCAGGTGACAGTACCCTTGTCTCCCAATTTAGATCAGAAAACCCTTTACCAGCGACTGAGACTTATCACCGCAAATAGGAGCAGATTACAGCAATTAATCAAGACCTGGAAAAAGTTCCAACTTGGGGCGACAGAAATTTGATCCATTTCAATGCAGCAAAGGCCCAAGCAGCCACGTTTACCAAGAGGGCCAAACGGCGGGCCCTAACATCATTATGGCAGGATCGACCATTCCTTCATCCTCGTCAATCGGACTGCTGGGTGTCTCGGTCAACAGCAATATGTCCTGGCATGGCCACGTTGCTAACATCGCAAAATCAGCCTCCCAGAAGCTTGGTGCGCTATTTCGCAACAAAGAACTGTATACACCGCAGTAGTTGCTCTTGCTCTACAAAGCGCAAATAAGACCGTGCTTAGAATATCGCTCACACATCTGGGATGCCGCACCAAAGCACACCATAAAACTGCTGGATTCCATTCAGAAGAGAGCTGTATATCTTATCGGCGACCCGGAGTTGATCCGAAATCTGGATAGTCCGGAACACCGCAGACATGTGGCCGAGATGTCCCTATTTTAGAGATACTTTCACGGTAGATGTTCCCAGGATTTGGCCCGCCTCATCCCGCCCCTGGCAACGCCTGTCAGATAGTCACGACTGACGGTAAGAGCGCACCAGTTTCTAGTACAACTGGAAACATCTAGAGCATCGCTTTACAAAAACACCTTTGTCTGGCGCACTGCATCACTGTGGAACTCTCTCAGGACATCTGTTTCCCCCTAGTTACAACCTACAACTATTTAAGAACCGTGTCAATCAACATCTTCGCACACACACCGGTCGTCGAGCGCCATAGGATCTCGCTTTAGTGTGTGTGCCACTACCATAAAAAAAAATCCTGCAGTAGAGTGGAATTGTGCGCGCGCATTAAAATAAGTGGTAGTAGTAATAGGCTAATACGTGACAGTTTCAAATATAATTAATAATTTGAATGCTTCATTGAGCGAAATAGTAAGTCAAATATACTACATAATGGCTATTATATGTTCTAGATTATGATCTGATGAGAGCTATTACCATTATATAATTATCCAAGATAATATTTAACAACAAATAGGTATAACTTAAATTTCAGTTTTATTATTTGGAATGACTAGACTACCTGGTAAACGGGACTCTTAAAACCGGTTGCATTTGGAGTCTTCGAAAAATATTGAGACGGTGGGGTGGAGTGAATGAAGAAACTCGTGTTTCCTGGGTTATGGTGTTCAGAATATTGTTTCACTTTCAAATGTTCTTTTTTTAGATCTCTATCGGTAATGAGAATAAACCGAATAAAAACGCAACATGGATAAGCCAAGCTAATGAGCAGCAGCAGTATTTTTCAAGATTATTCAAGGCTATTAGCTGCGAAATGAGCCTAGAAGAACAGTTTGATATTATTGATCGAAATTAGTAACAAACAAGCTGTTTATTCAGATTGCGGTGAAGATAATGAAAATGTATGCAACAAATGCAGCCAATTTCATCAACTTCTGGTGGTACCTCAACGGGTAAATTGCCACAACTTCCATATACTCAATGCCAAAAGAGAAACATTTCTCTAATTTTACGACACTATCAAAACAAAATACACTTTTGGAATCCAGCCATTCTGAATCCAGAGATGAATCCAGGGATGAAGGTAACGACAATGCAGTTATCAAGGATGCTTTGAGGCCAAGAGAAACATTTAATGGATTAAAGGAGACAATCGAATTGAAAATAAAGCTCGCAATTTATCCTTTACCTAGGAAATTTCAAATTCAAAGGATCCAGATATGTTCAAAAATTTTCAGTTTAATAAGGAATTTGGTATAAAGCTAAAATAATTGGACCTTAGTTTTTCCTTTGAGATTTTTCATTTCTACTTTGACGACGTTTCAGCAAGCCCAATTATTACAATACCAGATACAATCCTTGACGTGACAAGAGAAGAACTTTTTTTAGTTCTGATTATTATTTACGAATCGAACGAGTATCAAATGTAATGTCTCTGAAAGGATTCTTGAAAATTCTTAAATAACTCCAAGTAAACGATAATATAAATATGCCCAAAAAGGGCCAAGAACATTTCGACAAACTATTCGAAATTCGACCGGTGATAAATATTCTACACGAAAACCTTTAGTGAGCCTTTGATCCTGATTGAAATCTCTCTATTGACTGAAATCTCGCTATTGACGAAAGCTTGGTGAAACCAACAAAAAGAGGTTCCTTGATTAGGTGCCATACTTGCAGTAACACAGGATATCTTCTAAAGTTTAGCGTATAAGAACGAAAGACGTCAACTGAAGAGACAGGTTCCTTAGCAGAACGGATTGTGGTCGAGCTTTCTAAATAGTCATAGATATTGCGTTTATTTTGACATTTTTTTTAGTTCCGTACCCCTACTAGGTGAACTTGCAATCAGAAATTTATTTGATCGTGAAACCTCCAGAATGAAACGTAAAAACGAGTGTGAAACATACTAATCGTGAAGGCATCAAAGAAAAAATACCTTGCCCCAAATATATATTTGATTACAATGCTTATATGGACCGACTGATGGTGAGTGCTATTCTATTTTTCAAAAATCTAGAAGCTGGTGGGCCAAACTATTTTACCACTTCTGAGATTGCGCTGTGGTAATTTTTGTTGTGTTATTGAACCTACAAAGAAGTAATAACGGGCAGAAAACGATTCCGGATAGTCAGTTTCGTAGCACTCTGTACAACTAATTAATATCAGACTTCTGCAGCCGACAAAATAGGAGTATACTATGTTGGTTAATCATCTCCTGATGATGCTAACATGGTTAGCGAAACGCGCGTCGAGTGCAATAATTCTGTTTCGGTATTGTGGATAAAACTCCGTTTTAGAAAATAGGAGTAGAAAGACTTCAGTAGTTAGAAGCAATAAAATGAAAGAGGTTACAGTGTAAAATTAATTTTCGTTTTTGGATCATTTATCTCAAAAATGAAGCAGAAGTGGATGTACATATTGTAGTACACGAAAGGGTTAGAATAAATCAAATACTTTTTGTACTAAACACAATGTAGGCATCTCTGTTTCCTGTTTTTCCCGTTTCATAAATAAAGATAAATAATTTTGAAAAAGCGTTACATAGATGTACCACAGATTCGACTAAAATTTAATTATCATCAACGATCTGTGGTACAAATATGTACCACCTGGTATTTTTTTACAAAATCTATTTTTCGCCTTTTGACATCTTCTAAGTAGTCACTTAGTATAATTAGCATACACAGGACTTGCAGAAATGTCTAAAAAATGGTTTATAAACGGTCAAAGATACAGCCGATCTGTTCGAGTTTTAAACTATATATCATTTTCTTGTTCGTATTCACTCAAAATTATAAAGAAAGTTTGATAACATGTCTCTTGATTGACCGTTTTTAATGACAAAATAGGTCTTTTTGGAAAATTTTCTCTGTAAAAGAGTACTGAGATTATTGACAAAAGCATTTCATAAAATACTAGCAAATGTATGAAGATAATTTAAAATTTTTCCTTATGCTCAAAATTGATGGCACATCAGTGCTCATAATTTAACCTGGAAAGCATTCCCCCTGGGAAAGCATGCAACAATGTTCTAAGCAGAGGTGTACGTATTCTTGGTGGTTGCAACAATAGACCAGGCTAGACAAAAAAGAAAAGAGCACTACCTGCCCAAGATGCGAGGAGGATGATGAAACCCCTCTCCATTTTCTGAGAAAGTGTGTTCTTCGCAAACGCGATCCACGCTATCTTTGAGTCGGCAATATTGCAGGACGAGGAGACGGTGTGCTTGCCATGGAGGGAGATCCTGACCCTCATCAAAAGGTCAGGGACACTAGAGTGTACTGAAGGTGAGGCTCGAGGTGGAGAGGTTATCTGGGGTATGCTGCAAGAGCTCTCTGGGCCTATCAGCTTGACCATTTGGTCTTTCCACAACTATTAATTCTAGAAAAATATTGTAGTGATTACGGAAGCAGGAAGTCAAATAAAAAATATTAGATCTCCGAATTGCTAAAATGAAATACTCGAAGGTAGGTCCTTTAACACTTTAAAGAAAATGTAACATCCGACTTATTTGAAACAATTGTCGAGTTTTTTGATAAGAATAATCCTTAAGATTGCAAAAGTTTTCTGGGATTTTTTTGTGAACCAGGTACTTTTTTCCAGTAAAAAAGCAGATAATTTAAGATTTTTCTATGACTCTATATAGGTTCCAATCACTCACTAAGAAACAGCGGGTGAAGAACAACACATAAGGATCACTGATCAATCCCAAAGCATAAACTAACCTAAACCACCTCTAGATGGATATGAATAAATATTTTTAGTAAACAAAACAAAAAGAATCCCATTTAAAATCTGTGATAACTATAAATCTTAATCATAAAAATACATAATTGATACCGGTACAAAGAAACACACGCTATTTAATAAAACCTGCCTCATGGGTACTTTTTTAAATTTAACGGTAAGCCCACCAGCAGATAACATGCAAATTTAATCATTAACTTATTAATTCTAATGGGACAAGAGTTAATGGAACTATTTTCCCTCATTACGAACCGAAAAATCCATGAAAGCATTTCTGGAATTAAGAAATGATGTTCGGATTGTAATATTATTATTATTTCTACGATTTCGTTTAGAAAATATGACGCATCATCATTTTTTTTCCATAACTTAATAAAGTATAAGCACGCCTATGTCTAAAATGTATTCAGTATGATAAAAAGCTGCAACGCTTCTAAGTATATATTATTTTGCTTGAATGTTAAGCAGGTCTTAAGTTAAATAAATGTTATTTGAACGGACTAAGATTTAAATTAATTTATATTTATTCTTCAGCTTTACTGTAGAGTTTCACTTAATCTCTTTATATGCTCTCTTGAATAATATTACAGAAAATTATAACAATATACTTACACTTTAAGCTGAAGCAAGAGGAGTTTCTTCACATCTTCGAGAGTGAGAGTGAGTCAGAATATTTTCAGAATGGAGATAGTGATATATTGCTAACCCAAACTAACCTAATAGGTAATTGATTAACTGGAGATAGTAGATATCATATATTAGGGATAGACCAAAAATGTCACAGTAAAATGAAGCTGATTTAGGGCATGCAGCATGTTAAAATTGAAAATTTATTTTGGAAAATACACAATAATTTGTAAACTGTTTTAGATATTGGGGCCAAAATTGGTACACTGGTATTTTTGATGATTAGAAAAATGTATATTGTAACTATGTCCAGATTTGTCTCACAGAGCTCTAGTTATGCTAACATGATCCAATAAAATCCTTCTGTATTTTTTATCTATGGCATTTGGACTTCATTATTCTTCGTTCGTTTTTCAAATATTTGGGATTGCCAATATTGTAATCAAAAAGAAGTCGATTATAAATAAAACAGATCGTTTTTTATTTACATTAGAAAATAAATTCACAAATACCTTATTTAAGCATGTGGTGAAAATGTCCACCATGAGCCTAGATGCACATTCCGCTTCCTTTTTTAACCCCGTAGAATTCGGAAAAAATAACTTTTTTTTATTAAATTGTCAGAATGTTGAATCTTGGAAATAAGTCAAAGGGTTAATATCTGGGATTCTGGATGGCGTGACCAAGGAAAATCACTACCATATCGCGATCAATCCACCTATTCGGGAAACGTTCGTTAAGAAAGTTCCTTATCACAAGAAGATAATGGACACGAGCGCATCCTGCATTAACCTAATATCAAGGAAAATACTAGTTTCAGTAGAAGAATTATTCAATGTTAAATTAGAAATATCTAAACGGACGCCCGCTCTAAGAAGCTGGCGTCCATTGGAATATGAGATAGCCACTATTGCCGATCCGCCCGCAAGCCCGTGTTCAAGCTAGCTCGGCAAACGTACAACCATTATTTTCTTCTTATACAATCGTGCAACCGAAGAAATTTATAATTTAATTTTCTTTGAGTAAATGGCCCTTTGGATTTAAAATATCCTTTAATTTTGTAGATACTCCTATTAATAAAATGTCAGGTATTGCTGCCAGTACTTTGACTGCCGGCCCAGTCAGTACCTAAATGAAATTGTAAGCACAGATTATTTCGATTTCTTGACAAATATATAAGTATTTATAAGGAGTGGATTATTAATTGTGTAATGCATAATAAACGATTTTGTATGGAGTAAAAATAGGTATAAACCACAATATAAACCCTAAACTATAAGTATTTAATCACATGTCTAATTAACGAAAGAAGGATGCTTCGAATAATCTAAATTAAATTTTACTCGTTTCTCATGTTTTTTCGATTATTTTCGAAGCAAAAACCTGTTTGACTACTCTATATATTCTAAAATTAAAAGGAAAAATTATTTAGGAACATTATCTAGCTATTATTTTGACTTTACGTAAAACCTGATTTTTAAAATTTAATTTTCATAATGAAAGTATGTCGATATCGTGAAGATTTTTGAACGAATTTACTGTGGCATAACATAAAAAAATATTTTTAAGACGCTTTTATCTGTATTGTTATGGCCTTTATTTGGATCGTTTTAAAATATGCTTTTCGTACTTATTTTAAGTATTTCTGATGATTTAAATTAACAAAATCCGTGCCGCCTCGCCTGTACGATATGGCGCCTGAACACCTGAACTCGATATAGATCGGGATTTTCCTAAAAGGCCGATAAATCGGCTAATAAAGTAGATAAAGTAACAAGCTATTCGTCTATTGAGAAACTGCATTAGGCTGTGCTTTTTTTGACCAGATGTTTCAACTAAAATTTCTTTCTATACACCTTATTCTTTCTATAAATTATTTATTTGTTCAGATTTGTTACAGTTTACCAGTATTATTGAGGATGTCGTTTATTGTAGACGCAGTTAGTATTGTACGCCCAAACAAAGCGAAAGTAAAATCGGAAGTAGTGATTATGTCGAAAATGCGATGTACTTCGTGAATTAAGCCTTATCCAGAACTTGTTTTGGACTACGATCATGTTTTTGCAAGCCTTGTTCAAAAATTATTTCCTGCCTGAAGAAATTACAAATAGACCAACATATTAAAATGTCGTCTCATATTGCTAAGGTTAACAAGATGAAGTCCGGTCCTTAACGTTGAAGCAGCCTTTTAAGACTTTTAAAAACGAAAACCATGGCCAGTCAGAATTTAACGAAGAACTGTGTAAAATGTTTTTGGCTGCTAATATTCCTTTAAACAAGTTGACCAACCGGCAAGTAAAGACTCTTCTGCAAACATTTTCAAAATTTTATTCTCCTGATAAATCAACATTAAGAAAAACGTCGTTGGAAAAGTGTTTTGTACCGTGCTAGATGAAACAAACGAACGAAATTGGAGGTAACTGCCTATGTGTATGTTATCGTCGACGAAACAACTGATTCGTGTGGTCGTTACATAGTTAATTTAATGATCGGAAAACTCACGGAAGAAGAACCTGGAAAAGCTTACCTCATAGCTGTAAAAGAACTGGAAAAACGAACAGCCTTACAGTTATCCGCTGTGTTCAAGAAACATTAACGAACTCAGTTCCTATAGATACAATCCTTGTCATGTTGTCAGATGCTGCGCCGTATATGGTAAAGGTAGGAGAGAATTTAAAAGTATTTTATGAAAATTTAATTCATGTACCTTGAGCTCAGAGATTAAATAGGGTTGCGAAAATTATTAGAGCTTCCTTAGCAAATGTGGAAAAAATATTCATAAATGCCCCATTAAGAGTGCAGTTTTACAAGGCGCATGTCGTGACCAGATGGGGTACCTGGATTCGTGCCGCAATATTTTGTGTAGATAATTTCCAAAAATTGAAAGACTTAATTTTACAAATGTGTGATGATTCACAGTGCATGTGTAGAGAAATATTTCAAAATGTTAAAGTGAAACAACAGTTAATGTATATTAGGTGTAACTATGTGTTTCTATCAGACAGTATTTTGCAACTAGAATAATTCTGAATAAGTCTACCAGAGTCGATGAATATAATAGAAATATATGTACAAAATAGCAAACAAATACAAGGTGGGTAGGAAAAACAGTAGAGGCAAAACTAGAAAGTTTAAGAGAAAGAACACAAGTTTTAAAGCAGGTCGTAAACATATTGTAACGGAAAACTATAAATAATTTGGCTATTGAACCTGCCTAATTCCAAAATTAAAATTTTGCCCTAAACTTCAGTAGAGAGTCCGTTTTCTTTGAACAAGCATGTCCTTAGTGATAGACGCCACGATTTTTTAGTTCAAAACCTTGAAGCACACGTAATAACTAGTGCGTTTTATAATTTCTCAAATTAATATTAATATAAGTTTGATATAAATCGATATAGAAAAATTGCATTTGTGATTTAATAAAGTAAATACAATTTTAATTTAGTGAGCATTTAAATGAGAAAATAAAATTTTATTTGTTTTATTACTGCATTATGTATTTTTTGCATATCTCTTGCATATATTTTTAAAAAATATATGCATACTATATGCGCATATTCTTAAGGTTTTTGTTTGCATAAAATCCGGTCTTTATAATATATATAGTAGATATACTGAAAAAAACACACACATACATATTGAAGTCAGTGATTTAATAGGAACATTGTGTATTACGTATCTCCTTTTACAGTCAATCGAACATTTTGACAAGTTTATTAGTTTCTACACTTTTTTTCGTTTACTATAACAAGGTAAAATCTTAACTACACGGGAAATTCAAGTTACTCAAAATAGTCCGTCTAATCGATGATCCACAGGCATCTTGCCCTCCTGATCTCGGTTAGTAACGGGGGTTGTGTTTCAAATACCATTTATATGCGCTTTTGTTCACCTGTAAATCGTTTCTGTCAAGCATTCACACCGTCCTATATTCATCCCACACTAAATCTATTCTTCCATCTTAATGCCATTTTGTCAGATTACTTAAATTTTTAAAGTGAAACCTTCTTTAGGCACGTTAAGCACACCTTTTCCTGGTTAGTGAATGGATGTGAGCCATCATGCAATGCGTCACACTCGGGTATGCAACGTGAAACGCTTATTGTTCTTGAAAATGGCTGCGAGTGGAAATTTGGGATTTGACATGTTTTAGGCAATACATAAAGACAGCCGACGGTCATTTGTTTTGGTACAAATTTTCTTTAATATACGATAACTCGAAAAATTTAATTAATTTTGATGAAATTTTCTGGACACGGTTCGTTTTATGGTCTACCGAACCGTATTGAAATTGGTGGCAATCGCAAAATGGCAAAAAAATGTTTGGGCGTGTATTTTTTGAAAAAAGGTCAAAGTAGACACAGACACAGTGTAAAGACGACACTTCGATAGGGAATTTAGAAGAGAACACTCTCTAGATGCGTCTTTGTTCTGAAAATATCGGGAAAACATATTTTTGAGGGAAAATGTAAAAAACATCGGTTTCGAGATTATTTTTTTTAATCACGAAAACCATTTTTGTATAAAAAAGCCGATTATTTGACAAAAATCTACACCAAAAACTGTATAAAAGAGTATTTTAGAAATGATTATGCCTTTTATACAGGGCGAGCTCGTTGAATTTAAACTTTTTTGCGATTTCGAGTCTTGTTACCACGATCTGGACCAACAAAGTATCCGTGCATTAAGGAAGGGTGATGTGAGTACATTATACCAAAAAATCGCATAGATCGGATTGAAAATATAGATTTGGTGCCTATTTTGATTTTCAGTTTGAAAAATCTACTTGAAGCGCACGTGTCAGCCAATGCAAATCTACGTTCAAAAAACCAACCCCAGATTCGTAAATCTCGATATCTCTGCTATAAAAAAGTCAATATTCTGTACGAGATCGGAAAATGCGAGAAAATTGATGTTAAAGAGAAAAAATGCAGAAAATCCTAAACAGTTTTCAATACTTCGGCATTTCTACGACTTTGAATAGATAACAATAGTTATGATAATAATAATAATAATAATAATAATAATAATAATAATAATAATAATAACAATAATAATAATTTATTATTTTTATTATAGAATAAATACGCATAACTACATAGTATACGAAGAAAAATAGCGCAATGTCAAAGCTTAACCCAGTCTAGCGTAAGCAGCTACTCTAATGAACCAAGCTAGACAAAAATAATGCATATCTACTAAAAAATAATGTTCGTAAATATATACCTAATTACAAACAAACTTTAGATCCACAGTACTTAAAGACATTATAGGTTGTCAAATTGGACAAAATATATTTAAGAAAAACTATCTACTTTGGTAGGTAATTAAATTGCAGCAAATTCAATTTCTTCTTTTTTGTAAATTTAGAAGATATTCTTTATATTTTATTTGAAACAAACGATCGTCGAAACATGATGTTTAGGTTAAAATATTTAATTAATTGCATGAAATCTTTTTGGAAACGGTTTCAAACTGGAAAATGGGTCAGGATCGGAAAATTTTGTCATTTTTTGATGACTAGATGTATTATGGTAGATTTCGAACTTAAATTAACTGAAATTTCACTTTTAGCATATTGATGCGTATCGCTTCTGTGGTAAGTAAGTAGATTTATTTGGGCCAGGATCGCAGAATCTGGTCATGTTCTGGTGATTAGGTGCAGTTTCTGTTGATATTATGACAGATTCTGAAGTAAAATCTAATTTTCAGAATATCGATACGTACAGTTTTGTGGCAGGTTAAATATCCACATTTATTTGCCTGAAATCTCATATGGAACGATTTGACGCTAGGAAAATGAGCCAGAATCGTAGAATTTAGACATTTTTCAAGTGAAAAGCTGGAGGTTATTCCTATATTTCAAGGTAAAATTTTATTATCAAGTCTATAGCGTTTGTGGTAAGTACACTCAAAATATTTGTTCATATTGCAATTATTCAGAATATTTCTAACATGCCTTCTATTCTACATAAATTGTGTAGACATCGCACACCCTACTAAGTATTATTTGTTAATTTTTGTTTGCATATAAACTAGGACTTGTAACGTAAATGCTAATTTTTTTACAGATTTTGATGCTCTTTGAGGTGTTCACTTCTGTCGTGCTGTCTTAACACCGTTTTTTATTTAGTTTTGGAAGAAGTGGTTTAGAAAAAAATGATTAAACAAGTATATGCATATTTACTAGACATAGGGAATCAGCGTGCGCCAGTGGATATGCAATATTCCAGCTTTCAGACAAAGAATGAGATATAGCACATATTTCTGTAAGGAAACTCAAGTTTAACAATTTGAGAAGCAGGATTCCTTTTATCAGTATCATCTTTCTAGAATAGCTTAATATTCTTAGCAAATTTTGTCTCTGACACCAAGATTAAATAAGTTATTTAAGCTAAACAAAATCATTTTAATGTATTTAACTGAGATAATTAAAACATTTAAAGCAAATATTATTCGATCGAATGTGTTTTATTTAAATTGCATATTTGCCTGTCATGTTGCAAATAGATGGTTTTACATCAGAGGCTATAGTTTGGGTAGGTCTTGAATAGTATATTTCTTTACCAGTCCGGAAACTAGGCTTTTCCGGAGCGCGCACGACACATCGCTGTATAATTTTAAACCAATTTATTATACTTTATCCTTATTTTGTGACTAAATAACTACAAATTTAGCACTTGAAATTAGGGAACGGGAAAATACTTTTCCCGTGCGCCCGAACCGAAAAATTTTTCCCGTGCGGGCGCACCGGAAAGACTTACTTTCTTTGTCTACAAAGACGTCGAAAATGATAGTTTCAGAGAGGTATTATGAAAAATGTTATTCAAATTCTCTTGTACCATTCTTTTTATCAATAAATATTTTTTCACTAGCCACGTTTACACGGAGCGGACCAATTTAGTCCTGAACTTTTGTAATTTATTCGTTAGCTGTTTACGTTATATATTTGTGGATCTTTTTAGTATACATTTTGATACTTGGTTCAATATTTTAAAATTGCATATTTGAGTGTTTGACATTTCAAATAATATCTCATAACCCATTTTTTTTTTAGTTTTTGTATTGTATCCATAAAGTAAGCTCTTGGATTATTATCCTGTCTGTGTCCTTGGAGTGCCCTATCCTGCTATTCACGTTTCTATATGTATACGAGTACAGTGCAAGGAATGATTGCTTTAATTGTAATGTAATATTTAAAAATTCAGCATAATCTTAAAAATAGAAAAGAATTAGATGTGCTAAAAAGAATACTCATTATAAAACTATCATGCCTGCATTTTTACTTAACAGTTTTAGTATGGTAGCCGGAATAATGCCTACTCTTAATAACCGAATTTGGATAAAGCATAGAAGTAACAATAATTGGAATTCAATTTTGAATAACTATACAGACTCTGATTGGACTGAAAACTTCAGAATGAAGAATCATTTATGCTATTGTGTGGAGCCAAAAGAATTGTTCATAAAGTAAAGATATTCTTCTTCAGTTGAAAAACAGGTGGCTACTTGTCTTTATAAGCTATGCAGCTGTATAGAATACCGCGTAGTGCAGTTCTTTGGTTAAATTCTCAGCTCTAGCTGTTTCATTTGCTGCCTCGTTTTGCTCTATAATTATACTTTCGTCAACTTGTGACTCTTTTTTGCATTTAATATAGGAGAGTTTACATTTTTTTATTCGTAGTTTAATTTGGTCGTATCATACCTTTTCCTTCAAGCTTTTTAGCTATCGCTTTGTAAATGTCGATATACCATCAGTTACGGCTTTCGTTCATTATCCGATTTATCTGCATTTGTGTGGCAATTCCTAACATGACCTTGGTTTCCTTGTCTGTCCAACTGCTACCGCTTTTTATTTTATTAATGTTTGATTTATCCCCTTCACCACTGCTAGACAAGCGAACAGAAATATATATCTAATTTTATAGACTAAACCCTCGACTAAACCCTATCAAGAGTAGGTGTCAAAACAAAACCAAATAAAAAAATAGGCTAAGTAGTAAATTCGTTTATTTAGTTTCAGGGAATGTTGACAATTGACATCTTATCGAAAAATTGCGCCAATTTTAAAATTTGATCCTCGACAATGTTTGACCTGTTTACACCAGCAAAACCAACTATAGGTGTACCCTATTTGATGTGGCTCAAACACCAGGATCAAATTTTGGTATTTGGCTGTTTACACGAATAGATAAGTATGTGTCATGTATTTTGGTCCGTGAACCAAATATCTGCTACATCCCGTGTAAACGTGGCTACTGTTGCCGGACGGCTTACCATTTATATTGAAATAATTTACCAAAAAACAGTTATGTGCATTTACTTGCACCATTGGCCAAAAGATATCAACATGGAATTTCCTCTTCACTAATCGTAATATATTTTGAATCTAAGGAAGGTAAAAGAACAACTGAAAAACTTATTTTACTTTTACTGCTGCATTATCTGGCAGAACGAATTTTCTTCAAAAACTATTACATATCTAATATAATTTCGTAGGCTGAGTTGCTAAACTCACATAAACAAAATAATTAAAAATTGTTTGTTAATTTATTTTAATACACTACCAAATATGAAACTAATATTGATGACAATAGCTACCTACCAGTTATCTTACTTACTAATATCGGTATTTAAAAGAATTAAAGCTCATATTACATTCGGCACTTAACAGAGTTTCGGGTAAATACGAATTCTGCTGGATTACAAGATTAATGCGCGGCGCCGAATAAAATTCCAACAATCACTTCGTTTAAGGTAAAACGGGAACATGACTGAAGTATTCGCGATCGTCGTTGATTCGTTGTCACCTTGATTCGGGCATATATGAATCAATATTCAAATTAATCAAAATATTCAAGTTATTCACATATTTTATCGGATTTGATTAATTTACTTTTCTGAACTGTTTAATCACAATCACTCGATATTAAGTACGTAGGGTTTATTTTTAGCTAAATGTTTTGCTTATTTTTTTTAGCATGATTATAATTGCATTTGTCCGTTTGCTAAAGACAAAGAAGAATAAATCATTTTCCAGTTATACCATTTTAAGGCCGATTCTTTAAATGTTATCTAAAATTATTTGGTATTACCTAATTACCTATATTTGTCTTCTTTGAGTTTAACCAAAGCAAACCCATAAAATCCCTGCCTTTTTTCTGCAGAGAGACGCACGGGTGCTGCTTTGGACTGGTTTCGGTTTGCTATTTGGGAGGGAGACAGCAATGTGTGCGTGTTGGAGGTTCTGTCGGAACTGAGATGCCATCTAATTTTAAACACACTAAGCAAGGTATCTGTATTGGGCCCCCTACTTTGTATATTATATATAAATTAATTATCTGCTCTGTATTTGGATGGTGACACTGTGTTGGTTCGAGCAGGATCCGGATATCTTGCAGAACATTATCGACAAGGACCTGCTCAAAATAAAATGCTAGTTTAACGAAAATAAGCTAGCTTTGAATACGACTAAAACAAAATACGTGATTTTCCCAAAAATCCTTCCCTCCAGAATATCAATACGTATTGAGAATACAATGGTTGAGAGAGCGGGCGAATTCAAGTTTCTGTGAGTAACGATTGACCAAAATCTGAAATGGAACCGTCATATCAATAAGCTGGCAAAATGTTTGACATCAGCAATTTTTGAAACTAATAAGCCAACTATATCTAGGGAGGTGTACCATGCCCTGTTTAGGTCCCACCTTCTATATGGTCTTATTTTTTATGGATACTGTGCTATCACAAATTTAATTTCTTTGTTACTTCTATCACAAAGATCTCTAAGGCTTATAGCAGGAGCAAACTACAAAGACCATTGCAAGCCCCTTTTTCGGCATTTTAGAATATTGACTTTGTATGATCTAAACCTGTTTTAGATTTTTTGTTACTGCCATGCCAATGCTTTTCGGCAAAAGGGAGATGTATTACGATTTGTTAAATTTTTAAACTGTGTAAACTGTACAGCTATTTGCTTGTTAATACATTTTTTGACTTTGTCTCTTGTTGACTTCCGGAGAGAATTAATATAGGGATTTGGGAGCCTGGTACCTGCTTGCTGGAGACAACCAATGTACACAGATATAAATTAGTTCTCGTACAAATAGAGCTACCTTAAATATATTAGGAAAAAACTGTACCCCAATTATTTAGATAGAGTCTCAAACACGATTTAGGACTCAGTAGACGCTACGTAACGTCGTCTTTGTAACCAGATATTACCAAAAACATTTTTTTGTCATTTTTCAGTAGTAAAAATTTTAACTTTTCATCATTTACACGGGTGATTAATACATAGTTAATAAAAAAAAATAACACATGCAAGGCTAATAAACACCACAACATTGCAAGTAGAGAAGAAAATGGCAATTGGAAAATATACTATATACCAGGCTCACACGCGAAGAGAAGTGTGGTACTTTGAAAGAACCAAAAGCAGTAAATGTATAAGAAGCCAGCTTCACTTATTTAATTTTAACAAAGAAATTCCTATGGAAGAAATTTTTAACTTCCTTCCTTAAAAAGATCAAAATGCACCTGAAAGAACAAAGTTATGGAAATGCCATGCCAAACGAATTTCAAATAGAGAAAATGAAACAGGCAATCTACTATTAATCTTAACACGTTGGAGGAGTTATTCGTAAACAGTAAGATATTTTCGCAATCAAAATAGAAATATTTATTATTTAGATGCAACATAGTTGAAAGAAGGTTGCACGTTTTGAGAGATATGGCAGGATAAAAACTTCAGGCGTTTTTAGACGTAACAAAAGCTCTCCTAGGAAATGACAAAAGATTAACAATTATTATTGACGACATTGTAGTAGGCTGTTTGTTCACATTTCGAAGAAATCCTAAAATTGACTACCATGAGAAAATGATAGCAGATGTGTGTGAAGACTACCCAAAATAAAAGCGAACTATCAATAATTGTAAACCTTCATACACAGGCATATATCATGCTATATGTGTTAGAGACATTTTATAGTGTCTCTAATTAACTTGAAAATACCTAACGGCTTTAGGTAAATTATTACAACATGCTTTGGATGGTGTGCAGGTTATATAGTTCAGATTATGGATCGATCTACGTCAGGTGAGAAGAGATAATAAAGAAGGCACTTCGGTAAAACAATAACAACGTCTATTGGTCAAAGACTTGATGAGTTTACACTATACCCGATTATTAAAACACGCATGTCCCTTCGGTTGAGGTATGGTTTGAATTGTTTATAGGTCTTAGGTCTTAGTCCCTGTATAATTTAAGAGCGGTGTTGTGTTTTAATTTATGGTTCGGTTTGGTTATTTCATGAGATAATTACTAAGGGTTTTGGGTTTATCTTTAAGGTTCATAATTGCCTGTGCAATGAAGCTCCTTACGATCCCGACGTTTCATTATTAAGCTGGATTATAACCAATCAAAATTCAACATCATAGTGATATCAGGTCAATATCAAAGACAGCCATGATCATGACATAAAAATTATCAATTTTTACAGTGCATAGACAATTTACTTAGTAAATTTTAAAAATTAATGATTATTTTTCATTATTATTATTACTGGTCGTAGAAAAAAGTAGTGTGTGCAAGCAACTCACATTTAATGGCTATTAAGAGCCTTTCATGCTCGCGGGTCTTGATAGCCATCATTAAATACTGATTGCATAATATACGATTACATGAATAGGAATATATCTTAAGATTTCCAGCGAACTTATCATGTTTTGTCTTAGCAAACCGTTTTAAATTACCTATAATCATTTTGTATTGAAAGTTTTACTTTAAAAGATAATGGCTCTCCTTCATTTCTATTGCCTGAATTATCCGACTATTCACTGGCCTACAACTAAAATGTCCGTGAATCAAAATAGCTGAATCTTATGTGTTTCGTTATGCTAATCAACAATAAACCAGATAAATATCTCGGTAAAGTTGCATTCGGCTTTATTGATATCTAATTAATAAGGTTAATAAATGAGTATAACTTTAAATAATTACATTATTAAATTATTCATTTTATAAATAAATAGAAGGGTAGAGAATCTAGGATTAAATTGTGAATTGTTAATTAGTCTCATTTTAATTTTTAACTATCGAATGGTTGGGTGCTGCTCGTTCTTTGGTACCTAATTTGTGAACCTTGTGCAATTTGTCAAGTGCTTATGTAAATAAACCTTATAGTTCTTGTTATATATGCAGTGAAGTCATCTTTGAGAGGCAAAAATGCACACTAAGCCCTTTAATAAGAAAATCCTGCCATCTGTATTTTGGCTGTAAAATTGGGGACTAAGGTCAAAATTGGGCACCTCATAATTGCGCGAACAATATTCAAATGGATATAAGAGGAAAATGACGTTCAATGACTTTTGCTGTTCCTATGATCTGGCGAGAACCCAAAGATAGTGTAAATGATTGCTATTTTTGTTTGGCGCCTCCTAACAAAAAAGGCTTTACCAAAAAAAAGGCTAAGCGAAACAGGACGTTCAATGGCCTTTGCTGTGACCTATGATCTGGTGTAAGTTATTGCTATTTTTACCCTGGAATTGATTGCCTTTGGCTCCACAAATGATTGAATTTTG